>OX465274.1:147983563-148251063 GCA_949987645.1 Tachina grossa | reverse complement strand
AAACGTCTGAAAACACAATAAATTTATCTCCTAATGCATTTTTATACCCTTTACCAACAAAATGGTAAAAAGGTATATATAGGTTTGTCATTCCGTTTGTAATTTCCAAAATATTAATAAGCGAGCTACAAAGTATAAATATTCTGGATCCTTATGCATAGGGAAGACGAATAAGCGATGTCCTTCTGTCCGTCTGTCCGTCTGTCTGTACGTGAAATCAGTTTTTCGAAGCTCCCAGAGAAGCTAGAGACTTTGTTTTTAGACTGATGGGTGAGAAATGGTCGAAATAAGATTGGTATTGAAATTCAGCAAAATCGAGCAGACGGTTTCAGAGCTGGGACACTTAAACTTCATTTTGCCATACAAAATAACATTTAAGAAATTTATTGTTCGACATATTGTCAGAAGTTTATTTTAATTTGAAATTTATTTGCTGGTGGTTCAGCGTTGTCTATATATTTCATTGTTGCTGTAACAAATCATCAGTAGACTTCAACCACACGTTTTGAATAGTCACAAACCTCTTATCTTATGCACAGATTTTAAAGAACTATTTGAGAATTCACAAATAATAATATTTTTGAAAATCACAAAAGAAAAATAAGCGTAGTAGGCTTTGAAACTAATAAACTAACTAATATTGATGATTTGTTACAGCAACAATGAAATATATAGACAACGCTGAACCACCAGCAAATAAATTTCAAATTAAAATAAACTTCTGACAATATGTCGAACAATAAATTTCTTAAATGTTAAATTTTAGATTTTATTTTTCATTTTGCCTTATAATTACTTTTATTGTTATCCAATGGATTTCTAATTGTATAAAGGTGTAGAAAAATAAAATAGATTGAAATCGAATATAAATTATTTGCTGGGTTTTTTTTGTATTAGTTTCAAAGCCTACTACGCTTATTTCTCTTTTGTGATTTTCAAAAATACTATTATTTGTGAATTCTCAAATAGTTCTTGAAAGTCTTTGCATAAGATAAGAGGTTTGTGACTATTCAAAACGTGTGGTTGAAGTCTACTGATGATTTGTTACAGCAACAATGAAATATATAGACAACGCTGAACCACCAGCAAATAAATTTCATACAAAATAACTACCGAAAACTAGTTTTTAATAATTTTTTATTAAATAAACTTATTTTATACTTCAGTATGAAAAAATTGGTATTTCTAACTAAAAAAATTAAGAAAAAAAATAAAAAAATTAAAAAGATGTTTCCAGGGTTGGAAAACCTTAACTTTTTTTGTTATACAAAAGTAACTTACTAAAACAAATTTTGCCTTTTTTTCTATAAACTAAACATATGTAATGTTCTTAAAAGAAGGAGATTGATGTCAAAAAATTTGGAAAACAAAAAGCATGATTCCAGGGTTGGAAAACCTAAAATTTTTGTGAAGTTTAAAATTAACTACCGTAAACTAATTTTTTATTAATTTTTATTAAATAAACTTATTTTATACTTCACCACGAATAAAATTGGTATTTCAAATAAAAAAAATTTAAAAATTTAAAAAGACGTTTCCAGGGTTGGAAAACTTTGACTTTTTTTCTTATACAAAAGCAATTTACTAAAACAAATTTTTCCTTTTCTTTACAAATTAAACATATCTTACATTCTTAAAAGAAAAATATTGGTGTAAGAAATCAGAAAAATCAAGAAGTATGATCCAGGGTTGGGAAACTGAAACTTTTTGTGATATAAAAAATTAACTACCGAAAATTAATTCTTATATTTTTATTAAATGAACTTATTTTATACTTTAGTACAAATAAAATTGGTATTTCATATTAAAAATTAACTTTCTAAAATTAAAAAGATGTTTCCAGGGTTGGAAAACTTTAACTTTTTTATACAAAAGTAACTTACTAAAGCAAATTTTTTCTTTTTCTCTACAAATTAGAGATATCTTATATTTTTAAAAGAAATACATTGGTGTAAGAAATCAGAAAAATTAAAAAGGATGATTCCAGGGTTGGGAAACTTACTCTTTTTGTGATATAAAAAATTAACTACCGAAAACTAATTTTATTTTTTTTAATAAACAAAATTATTATATACTTCAGTACGAATAAAATTAGTATTTCAATTTAAAAAAGTTTAAAACACGTTTCCAGGGTTGGAAAACCTTACCTTTTTTATAGAAAAGTAACTTACTAAAGCAAATTTAAATTTTTTCTCTATAAGTTTAAGATATCTTATATTCTTAAAAGAAAGAGATTAGTATAACAAATCAGAAATATCAAAAAGTTTGATTTCAGGGTTGGAAAACCCATACTTTTTCTGATATAAAAAATTAGCTACGGAAAACTAATTTTTATTTTTTTTATAAAATAAACTTATTTTATACTTCAGTACGAATGAATTTGGTATTTCACAATAAAGAAAATTAAAAAAATTAAAACGACGTTTCCAGGGTTGGAAAACCTTATTTTTTATACAAAAGTAACTTACTAAAACAAATTTTTTCTTTTTTACTATAAATTAAACATATCTTATATTCTTAAAAAAAAAAGATGGTGTAAGAAATCAAAATAAATCAAAAAGGAGGACTCAAGCGTTGGAAACTTACACTCTTTGTGATATAAAAAATTAACTACAGAAAACTAATTTTTATCTATTTTTATTAAATAAACTTATTTTATGCTTGATAACGAACAAAATTGGTATTTCAAATTAAAAAACAATTAAACAAATTAAAAAGACGATTCCAGGGTTGGAAAACTTTAACTTTTTTTGTAAAAAAAGTAACTTACTAAAACAAACTTTTCCTTTTTTTATAAATTAAACATTTCTTAAATTCTTAAAAGAAAGAGATTGGTGTAAGAAATCAGAAAATCAAAAAGGGTGAGTTCACGGTTGCGACACTTATACTTTTTGATATATAAAAGTAACTAAGTCTAATTAATTTTTTTCTTTTCCTTTATAAATTATATATATTTTACGTTTTGAAAAGAAAAGTTTGGTATAGAAAATTATAAAAATACAAACCACAGCTCCAGAGCTGGAAACTATGATTTTTTCTGGACATTAAAGTAACTAAATAAAACATTTTTTTAATTTCCTTTTTTTCACTTAACACACTTTCTATATTTTTTTAAGAACTACTAGATTGGTATGAGTAATCAGAAAAATCTAAAATTATTATTCTAGGGTTTGAAAATTATTATTTTTTGCTTTGTACATAAAAGTAACTATGTGCTTATGTATGTATCTCTATACTACATAAACGCACTTTGGTAAAGGGTATATAAGATTCGGCACAGGCGAATATAGCACTCTTACTTGTTTTTACTATATCTTATTTTTTATGTTTGCAGTAAATTTTTTCATACTTTGACCATACAAAACACAAAAATCAATTTATGGTAACACAGAAAAAAATATTTACCAATTAAAGTTTTCAATTAAGAATTTACTTGACTAAATTAAATTTTTTAATTGTATTAGTTAATTTGAGTGGAAAAACTTAGTTGATGCTATCAAATTGCTTATAGGTGAAAATTTAATTAATTTTTTCATTGATATTACAAACGTTTTAATTGATATTACAAAATTATTGATATTACTTTTTGGTGTGCGTTTAAAAATTAAATTAAAATTTATTAAATATAAAGGTTGTCCCAACAAGAACGCAAGATTTAAATTTGGCTCCATTCGAAGTGTCATTGTTTGATATCTGAACAATTGTTATTGTTTGCTAGTAGAAGGTACGGGGTTAGAAAAAATGAAGCGCTACACGAATGAACAACGCATTCTCATTGTGAAATTGTTTTACCAAAATGGTGAAAGTTTTGCGGATGCAGTTCGCAAATTTGCGGTCAATTTGGGGTCACAGTAATGCTCCAAAACAGTCAACTGTAAAGACATTAATGGATAAATTTGCCGAAACTGGGTCTGTTAGTGATGTAAAGACAACAACACGCCCTCGACCAGGTCGATCGACCGAAAATGTCGCAGGTGTACGTGATGATGTCGCTCAAACGCAGATCAAGCGCAAACAGTCAATGGTATTCGGTATCGTGAAATGGTTTCGTGCATAGAATTGAAGAAATGAATGTGGAGGGCATGTGGTTTCAACAAGACGGCGCCACATGTCATACAGCCAGAGAAACAATTCAATTGTTACATCAGTCATTTCCCGGTCGTGTTGTTTCGCACTTTGGAGACCAGAATTGACCGCCTAGATCGAACGATTTAATACCATTAGACTTTTTTGTTTGGGGTTTACTGAAGTCGATGGTTTGTTACACACATAACCTCATTTTGTCTACTTTACGATATAATAAAGTTTCACGATTTTTTTAAATACCTGTGTTTTATTTAAAATTTAAATCTTGCGTTCTTGTTAAGACACACTTTATATTTGTAATTTAGAAGAATTTATTTTCTGGTGTGGGTAATCACTTGTACCAGGAATCAGCAACTTTTTACGGGTAGAAAATCGTAACACGTAGCGATAAATTTACTCGCTTACAGAATCAATAATCTCATTTTATAATCTTTTTTAGAGTTCCGAAAGTCAAAATGTTGTCTGCCTGTCTGTCCATCTGTCACATGCTGTTTTTTGAGAATAATAAGAGAACTTGCAGTTTTCACAAAATATATAAAACTTGGCCGCTACTACAATAAATATACCGCAGTTTAAAATTAAAGGGTATTCTAAAGCGAGCAACGAAAAATTTTTAAAATCAAATGTAATAAACAGACATCTACAGATATACACTTTAAATTTTAAGAGTTATTGTATTTATTGCAGACTACAACAACTACACTGCAGAAAAAAATAGAGGTTTTTCATGATGTTTAAATAAAAATGTCTGATCCTTCTATATTTGTATCTCCTGATAACGTTGGCATCATTATTAATGAAATTTAAATAAGTCAAAAGCAAAGGGTTGTCTATCAGTTAATTTTATTTAGACTATGTATTCTGACAACTTGCTGTATCTTGGAAACCGTAAGAGAAATTTTCAAAATGGCTAAAACTAAAAAATTTTAAAATCAAAAAATCATTAAAATAATAAAAAAAAATCCTCAAAAGGGAAAATAACCCGAAAACGAATAAAATTTCTAAAACTAAAATAATTCGTCAAAAACTGAAAAAAATCATAACAAAAAAAAAAACGCGAAAGCAAAAAAATCGCTAAAAAGCTACCTAAAACGAAAAAAGCACCAAACTAAGAAAATGTGCCCAAAGGAAAAAAAACCAGTCCTCAAATCATCACATCCGTGTTCGTATCGACAATCGTGCGAAGCCAAATTAAGTGATACTTCAATCGTATAAGTTGAATGGTATTTCAGCACGTTCACGTATGTCATAATCCGAAAATGGTGTTTTACGTGAAGAGTTGTACTTTCACAGAATTGACGATTCGATCCCAGAAAAGGTTTATCGGACACATTTTTTTTAATTTCTACTTCAAGCAATATATTAAATTACATGTAGAGGTTAAAGTTATTATAGTAATACATATGTATGTAATGGGTGTTTCTTATTGAGGTATAGAACTTTAAGTTGGCATTACTTTTTTAACTGGCTGCCATTTTGTCAGCTGTCAAGTGATTAATATTTAGTTTGGTTTGTCATTTCATCATGAACAGGTTGACAAAAGAACAACGCTTGCAAATCGTGCAAATTTATTTCGAAAATAATGGTTCAGTTCGCGAAGTTTACCGCAAGCTCCGTCCATTTTATGGTCGACATAATCGTCCATCAGAGCAATTAATTCGGTTAACTATGGATCGTTTCCGCACTACGTTTACTCTATGTGATAATACGCATCCGCAGAGACGTCGAACAGTGCGCACCGAAGAAACAATTGCCGCTGTAGAGCAAAGTGTTGAAGAGGACCCGAATGAATCGAGTCGCCACTGTGCACAGCAATTGGAGCTTTGTCCATCAACTTTATGGAAGATTTTGCGCAAAGATCTTGGCTTGCGACCTTACAAGATCCAGCTTGTGCAAGAATTAAAGCCGCGAGACCATGCAATGCGTCGTGATTTTGGTGTATGGGTCGAAAATGAGATTGATCTCGATGCTGATTTTCATCGCAAAATTTTGTTCAGTGATGAGGCTCATTTTTGGTTGAATGGCTACGTCAACAAGCAAAATTGCCGCATTTGGAGTAAAGAGAATCCACATGAGACCCTTGAGACGCCATTACATCCACAAAAACTGACTGTTTGGTGTGCTCTATGGGCTGGTGGAGTCATTGGGCCATACCTCTTCCGAAATAATGCTGGAGAGTCAGTTACCGTTAATGGAGACCGGTATAGAGCCATGATAACCGACTATTTTGTTCCCGAATTGGATGGCATGAATGTGGATGAGTTGTGGTTCCAACAAGACGGCGCTACATGCCACACAGCGCACGTCACAATCGATTTATTGAAGGAAACATTCGATGAGCGCATAATTTCGCGGAATGGACCTGTCAATTGGCCACCAAGATCGTGTGATTTGGCACCATTGGATTATTTTCTTTGGGGATATGTGAAGTCGCTCGTCTACGCCAACAAAACAGAAACGTTAGGGGACTTGGAATCCAACATTCGTGGCGTTATTGCCAACATACGGCCCCATATGCTCGAAAAAGTGGTTGAAAATTGGACCTGTAGAATTGGCTTTATTCGAGCCAGCCGCGGCGGCCACATGCCCAGTAGTATCCGTACGAAATCCTTGGTGTGTTAAAGTCGCCCTTTACTGAATTTATTTATAATTATGCTCAGCTGCATCTTACTCACCACAAGCGAAAATCATTAAAATATGTTGCTAGATAGCAAAGTCGATAAGCTTTCGTTATATTTGTTATAGCAATATATTTGTCGAAGTAAAAGCTACTGAATTCTCATCCTGACTTCAGTATAAGTATTTAAAAAACATATAAAATTCGATAGTGTAATTTCGTGTGAATACTACCAACAGCAAAAATACAACACATACTGTATAATTAGACAAGCTCGCATTAAAGTGGTATGCATTATACGACTTCAATGCGAGCTTGTACATCGACTAAAGAGCATGGAAAATATAAGTATGCTATTATATATATATATATATATATATACGGTCTAATTCATAAAAAATATTTTAGGTTTATTACAGGTTTATTTGCTAATTTCCCATAGAAATATGTCAAATAAGCGTTTAATAAACCTGAAATATTTTTTATGAATAAGGCAGATATTCAGGTCTATTCGAGAATACGCGCTTCACTTCTTCATCGTCGAACGTTCATTTTCGACAGCTCGACGTCGACAGATTCTAAAAGACGTGCGAAGAAATATCGTTTTCAGTAATCGATATTATGTTATCTCTTATAAAAACATCAACAACATTGAAAACAGCTGAATTGTATGCAGAAAAAGTTGAAAACAAAAAGGGATTTAAGAAGTAATTTAAAGAAATAATTAATAAAAAACTTAACAGTACAAGTGCTAAGTAACATAAAAAAAACAATAAACAGTAAAAGTAAAATTATTTATTTCTTTTATTTGTTTTAAAAACGTGTTTACATCTTTGAAGAATTTAAGAAAACTTAATTGTCTTGTAGAGCCTGGATGAACGCCATTAATGCTTAATTAACAGTCGTAGACACCATATAAACACTTCGTATCTCTTTTTTCTTTATATATTTAAACTTAACGTGCTAAAATTGGCGTCGAACGAATATGACATTGATCATGGTGACGAAGTATTTTAGAATACATCCAAAGTGAAAGAAAACATATGTTTTCTATTGCTCATCTCCAACGTAGTATTTTAGAATAGCAAAAAGTGAAAGATGCGCGTATTTGTGGTGAAAGTGACTTCCCGAATAGACCTGATTATATTAAGTTTCTTCAGCATTCGATTGTATGTATATAAAGCGAGTATGAGTATTATAAATTGAAATTATGCAATACTCATACGCACACACATACCACTAAAGATAAAATAATACGAAACACAGCGCTAATTTACTTGCACAACGTTTTAACTCAAAAAATTAGATTTCTGAGTTAATTTAACAGAATAGATTTTTCTATCATTATTAACGTTTTCTTTTTGCACTAAATTGTGTGTAAATTTAAAACCTTAAATTCGTTTTCTGTCATCAGATACACACATTCCTTCATTTGGCAAACGTAATAGGGCCAACGAAGATGAATACCCATGGGGCTAACCTACAGTAAAATATTACACACACATATATGTATTATAAATTATTGTATATTCTATCGATGAAACAAGTTTTATATTATTAAGTGCTTGGTATTATTCAAAGCTTATTATATTTGAAATTGTACTTTTCATTATATATCGAAATTATGTAGAGAATAAAATACACATGAAAATTTAAATAAGAGTATATACAAATATGCACATACACACACACACAAACTCATACACATATACATATGTCTGTAACCTGTAGGAAGAGTCAATAGCAGAACAGCACTGATTTACTGCTCACTTTGTCATCGTTACTACCGAATGACGAATTTTACCTCAGACAGTGTTTTTTGCTATAGACATTTAACATGTGCTGACTGACGCTCTCTAGCGTTAGTACTATTCACTAGGTAGTTCTTTTGGGATCATAATATAATATTATGTAAGCATTCAAAACAGATATTCACTAGCAAATCTTAGTAATTTTAATCCACACGTTTAGAACTTTTTTTGCAGAAAATTGTGAATAGGAGACTGTATGTTTTGTTCACATTTGGCGTTTTATTAAGAAAGATTATGAAAGATAAAAAGAAACTAATGCATAACAATCAACAAAAGTAAGTATTAATATGTAGACGCTGCATTGGCAATGTTGGCAAAAAGTCAACAAAATAGTCGAAAAAAATTTGGTGACTTGAATACACTTAATCCGAAGCTTCCCACAGGGTATAGTATAACTTACACATTGACAGATGACAAATGCATGCTCATAACTCAGCGCAAGTAAAGTTTTACATTGTACTCTAGACATCTCCATGAAATAATAGAGTTATCAGTAATATATTGTTCGAAACTCAATTATCGATTCGCTATACGCATGTATACAAAACTTTACAAATACTTACAAATGAATTTCGAAATAATCGATACATACACATAGGATGTTCTCATAAGCTGTTGTGTAACCATTAGTGTGTCATACTTTAATATTTTGTACAACTGTCGTTAGAAGATTAAAATTAATTTTGTACATTTTATGCAGCTCTTAATAAATTATCATTTGCATTTGTTTCTACATGAAAACAAATTATAAATTATTGCCTTAAGTGAATAATTTTAATTGAATGAAATTCTTATATTTCAATTTGAGAGTTGATGACAAATTTTAAATTATGATATTGAGTAGAATTATTTTAATTAAATCATAATATTGAAGATTCTATATTTTCTTTGTTTCCGTAATTTATATAAAGAAAATAGAAAACAGTTCATAATATATCGAACATATCGGTTTTAGAAGCCAGCATAGCACCATTGAGCAAACGCATAGATTGGTTCAATTTATAAGAAAAACATTTGAAGAAAAAAACTATTGTTCTGCCCTGTTTATTGATGTTTCTCAGGCATTTGATAAAGTGTGGCATGAAGGCCTAATTTTAAAATTGAAGACATACTTACCAATAAATATTCTATATCTTTTAGAAAGTTACATTCTTGCCTGGAAATAGTATACTGGGACCAGTTTTGTATTTGATATATAATTGTGATATGGCTGTGGGTAGTAGTATCCATACTTCTATATTTGCCGACGATACAGCCAGTCTTAGTATGCATGAAAATCCTGATGAGACATCCCGCAAACTCCAGAAAAACATTGGCCAGATGGAACTATGGTTACGCATATGGAGAATTAAGGTAAATAAACAAAGGTGTGTTCAAGTAAAATTTACCTTATGAAGAGATAATTGTTCCGCCATTCGGATTAACAATCAAGTTAATCCTCAACATTCACATGTGAAATATCTTAGTATACACCTTGATCGATGACTTACATGGAACATCACAAATGAAACTAACATTAACTCAGGTACATTGGCTGATTGCCAGAAATTCAACCCTCAGCCTAGACTGCAAACTTTTAATATACAAGTCGCTTTTAAAGCCAATATGGTGTTACGGAATTCAGCTTCAAATGTTGAGAAAATCCAACGAAGGCAAAACAAAATTTTACGTTTGATAATATCGGCTCAATGGTTCATCAAAAATTCATATATACATCGTGATTTAAATATGCTACTAGTGACTGAAGAAATTGCAAAATACGCAGGCAAATATTGAACAAAACTCGAGTCATATCCCAATCCGCTTGCTCGTAATATATTGAACTTTACTGGACACATCCGCTTAAAAAAGA
This sequence comes from Tachina grossa, assembly GCA_949987645.1. Classification (NCBI taxonomy): domain Eukaryota; kingdom Metazoa; phylum Arthropoda; class Insecta; order Diptera; family Tachinidae; genus Tachina; species Tachina grossa. The sequence continues at coordinate 148,240,697 of OX465274.1, read as the reverse complement.
GAAATACAAGGGCTCTAATACTAATAATACTCCAGATGAAGTTGTTTGAAAATACTATTTTTTGCCTATCACTACTTATGTACAGGGTGAGCCAAAAGAAACCAAGGGGTGTAAAAGTTTAATAACTTTTTTGTTTATTAACTTTTTTTATTTTTTCTTTCAGATTATATAATATACAAAATGGAAATTTTTTTACACTAAGTATGAAAAATGATGTCTCTTAAATGACCACCGTTTTCAGCTTCGCACTGATGGGCTCTTTTTAGAGCATTTTCCATAACATCTTTCAAAACTTGTGGCTGTAGCGTTCGAATTTCTGCAACAATGTTTGCCTTGAGTTCAAGGATTGTCTCTGGCTTGTTTACATACACTCGCTCCTTCAAAAACCCCCAAAGAAAATAGTCGGGTGCTGTCAAATCTGGCGATCGCGCTGGCCAAATAATTTCCGAATTTCGAGAAATTATTCGCTCTCCAAAAATTTGACTTAAAAGTGCCATTGTATCTCGGGCAGTATGGGCAGTGGCTCCATCCTGCTGAAACCACATACCAGGTCTGTTTTCAAGAGCAGGACGTAAAAAATTTTCTATCATAAACCGATACCGCTCTCCATTTACGGTTACAGCACTTCCATCTTCATTCTCGAAGAAGTAGGGCCCAATGACATTTTCAGATGTGATCCCACACCATACTGTACACCTGATGGGGTGCAATTGGCGTTGATGAATGGCTCTTGGATTTTGAGAACCCCAGAACCTACAGTTCTGCTTATTAACAAAGCCATTCAAATGAAAATGAGCTTCATCACTCATAATCATATTTTCAATAAAGTTGATTTGATTTATTCATTTCTTATTTTCTGATTTTCATTTATTATTTTCATTCATTATAAATTCTCCAAGTGTTGTCTATATAATCTGAAAGAAAAAATAAAAAAAAAATTAATAAACAAAAAAGTTATTAAAATTTTATACCCCTTGGTTTCTTTTGGCCCACCCTGTATTATTAATAACTATAACTGAGTTTATGTCCGACCTTGTTCGGGCCTACTAATTATATTTCAGACCTAATATTTGAATACTTATTGTTAGTTCATATATGTATAAAGATACAATAAATAAATAAAATAACATGCAAAAAAATAACATATCGAGCCATAACCGCTAAAATAGCTTAAGCGACACATTTTTTGGACTTCGTTTTTTTTGTGAAAATCGACTATTTATGATAGAAAATAATCGATTTTGGTCAAAAATTGAGTTTCGAAAATTATGTCGCTTAAGTTTTTTTTGGCGGTTATAGAACGATATGAAAAACTTGTTTAAGGAAATTTCATTGAAAGTTTTTTAAATACAATTTTAAAGTTAAGGTTTTTCATGAAATGTATTGCGTTTTGTATTTTTAACCCCCGACTAAAAAAAGGGGTGTTATAAATTTGTAGTGTGTGTCTGTGTGTCAGTGTGTCTGTGTATCTGTGTATCTGTGTATCTGTGTATCTGTGCATCTGTGTATCTGTGTATCTGTGTGTCTGTCTGTGTCCACGTACAGGCCAAACGGCTGGACCGATTTTCATTTGGTTTTTTCTGTTTGAAAGATGACTTGAGTGAGAGGGTTGTTAGCTATGCTTGAAGAAGATTGGACCAGCCGTTTAATATATATAAATTCTTTTTTGAAAAAAGTTGGGGGTTTTTTAAAAATTTCTAATTTTTGTTATTATCATAGAACTGCTGAGCATAATATTTAATATACCAGCACACAAACTAACTGAAGCAGCAATATTATAGTATTTTATTATAGTATAGTATAATACTATTACAAAATTATTTTTGATTATATCATATTATGGATTTAAGCTATGGCAATGCTGCACACAGTTAATAGATTTAATTAGTAAATTGATTTTTGCTCAATCGGCTAAACAATATAAAATATATTTGATGATTAATATACTTTGCAAAGCGCTATTGTATACTTGAAGAGTTTGTTGAAGTGTATTTAGACAAAATAATTTATTTTGCTCTCAGACAACTTTATTATTCCAGACAGACACAATAAATTTTCTTTTACTATACGTATTCCATTCAATACATTCATTTATTCTATACAAAAGACTTTTCATTAATAATTTTTTATGTTTATTTTCTTTCGCTGATTTTACTATTAATCAAAAAGTTTTTTTCCAGACTATTGTCTAACATATAAAACAAAAAAATATTTTATGCTGGCGTGAAAATGATTTAATGCTGGTGTAAAGAAACAAAAGAGAGAGAAAGTAAAGTTAATTTTTAATTCCATCAAATAAATGGAAAAATGAAATTACCATTTGAAAAGTTTATTCGAAGCAAAACTTTTAATTTTTTATTAACTTGAATTATTTATAAATTTAATTTATTTTTTATAAGCGTTATAACTTATAGCAACGTCAGGTGTTTGTGATTAAACAATATATTTTTATTAATACCTTGTAAATTTAATTTATTTATTTCCTGAAACTTTTTGCCTAATAAATAGAGAATATCGAACATCAAATTACAACAAATTTTTTAATTATATAATTTTACCTTCCATATTATTGGTTATTTTAACCATTTTAGAAGTAATGAAATTTAGTTTCCCGAAACTTGATAACATTAACTATGACTTTCTTTTTCTATATTTTGAGCCATTTTTCTGCTTTTAGAGTTAAAATATTTTCCCAATTTAATTTTAAATTCATAAAAAAACACTCTTATCTCGTTATATAATTGACATTTTATAAAAAATCACTTTGCGAATTTTATTGTTATTAGTAAATATGTTTTTTTTAATTCCATAAAGAGTTTTTAACAATAAAAACTGTTCTTTCATTTTCAGAAAATTGCACACACAATTACATAATTAAGTTCATTAAAAATAACATAAACTTGTAGATATCTACATGATTTAAAGTGCAGTTCAGTTATAATATGGATGTGTCTGGCTTTGTAAAGCTGGTACCTTTTCTTTAAGATTAATTACAAGAAATAGTTGTGTTAAAATTATATATATTTTGCTGTCGTAGTAGACATCAAGCAAATATTTATATTCAACTGCTCTTTTTTAATTATAGTTTTCTTTTCTAACTGCGTACGACTAATACATTGTGTGTGGCCAACGGCGGCTATTACCCGGCTTACAACAGATCAGCTTAGCTCTAGGGTTTGTGTTGATGTGCACTAGGGTTGCCAGATACCAGAAGTCAATTAACTGGACATAGGAAAAAATTCACCTGGATTTTGAAAAAATAACTGGAAAATTCAAAAATGCACTTCTAGTTCAAAAAAGCGTTGACTGTTGATATCTTTTGAAAATATTTTTTGGTTGTAAGTTTTTAATGCTGTACAAAATAGATGTACTAATCAGAGTTAGGGAAAACTATAACTAATTTTACATTAGAGGCCTGTGTAAACAGTAATCGAATGTAAATACGTCTTGTTTTTTAAATGTATTCTCGTGGTGTGTATTATACTAAGCTAATAATGTATGATGTCGTTTAACCCTGCTGTTAGGTTAAGAAAAACTTACGAATCTTAGGTATGGGACCATTTTGGTCCATATTGGTTTTTTTAACAAATGTTCAAATTAAGTTCTTTTTTACTTTTTTTTAATAGTCCTTAGACAAATTGAGTTAATTTTCATATCTTTTACTAATATATTTTTTTTTTTCAAATAACTAAAAATTTATTTAAAAAGAAAAATAATATTTAACATAACGGTTAAGGTATGTTATATGGTAACAAAAATTTTATATGTAAGCCTGTTATAATGTCGAAATATATTTGTGATGCACCCAGTGTGTCATTGCAGCGTTAGCTTGGGTTTGCTTTATATCTGTGATTCCCCAAAATTAGTGCGCCATGTCATTCGTGCTTGTCTTACTTCAGTTTATATTCATTGTTTGACTGTTTTCTTTGCTGAAATAATGGAAAATCGACGATTAAACTGCGATGATATTGCTGAAATTCTAAATGAAAGCCTTTCTGATATTTCAACTTGCAGTAGCGTGGACGAGGATATTGAATATGAAATCACCGGAAGAAATTCTTCTAATTCAGAAACTGAAGAGAATGCTGCAGCTATCGGTGACGTAGATGAATTGTATGTCGCAAAAAATGGAATGCAATGGAGTTCATCTCCATTACACAGTTATATAAGAACTTCGGCTGAAAATATCATATCCACACAACCGGGGCCAACACGATTTGCAGTTTCCAGATGCCATGATATATTGCATTCGTTTTTGTTATTTTTCCCCCCAACACTAGAAAATATAATAATTGAGAATACAAACAAGTACGGCAGGGTAAAATTTGGGAATAAATGGAAAGATCTAGAAATTTCTAATTCTTCTAATTCTTGCAGGAGTTTACCGCGGAAAAAATGAAGATCTGCATGGTTTATTTGATGCGCGTTTTGGTCGCCCTATTTTCCGAGCAATAATGAGCGAAGGTAATTTTCATATAATTTCAACTGCTCTTTGCTTTGACGACACCATGCCCCGAAGACAGAAACAAGGCGATGATAAGTTCGCACCTCTTTGAGATTTGTGGAATCGCTGGGAAACTAACCTTCCAATGTTTTACAACTGTCACGAAAATGTGGCTATTGATGAACAGTTGGTGGCTTTTCGTCGTCGTTGTTCTTTTAGGCAATATATGCCATCAAAACCTGCTAAGTATGGTCTCAAATTTTGGCTAGCAGTCGATTCAAAGTCAGGATATGTATGGAAAATTTAACCATACCTTGGAAAACTAAAAAAATGAACAGCCTGAAAAAAATCAGGGGGAGTGGGTCGTATTGGATCTCACTGAAGGCTTGAAAGGTCAAAATATCATAGCTGATAATTTTTTTTCAAGTTTTGAATTAGGTAAAAAGCTTTTGGAAAGGAAGTTGACATACGTTGGCACAGTTCGAAAAAATAAAACATTTATTCCTCCTAAATTGCTAATTTAAAAAAAATCCTTTATATACATCTACGTTTGCTTTCAATGAGACTGCTGCATTGGTTTCATATATCAGCCATAAAAATAAAGGTACTATTTTGCTTAGCACCATGCATAAAACTGCAGAGGTCGATAGAAGCGATCGAAAGAAAAAGCCAGAAATAGTTTCCTACTATAACTCTACAAAAGGTTTGTATAGCTTTATCATTAGGAATTTATTACTCTAATAATTTTTTTCTTAGGAGGAGTTGATACCGCTGACCAAATGATTGCTACTATATTACAAAATGAAAAACAAGTCGATAGCCAAATGTCGTATTTTCCAATATGATTGACATATCCGCATTGAACGCATATATACTGTTTTCTGAAATTGATGTTTCGTGGGCGCCAATTGATAAAAATCGCAAGAGAGCAGAATTTTTACGGCAGCTTGGTCTATCTTTAGCTCAAGACTATACGACCCAAAGATCTAAGCTGCCTAGAAATAAATTTTCAGCTGAGCTTCTTTCCGAAGTAAGAACATCATCTTCTGATTGTACAGCAACTACGAGTACGAGTGGTTTACAAAAAATAACAGCTGCTAGAAAACGAGGAACCTGCAGCTGCTGCAAATCTAAGTGCGATAGCAAATGCATCATATGCAACAAATTTATATGCAAGTTGCAACGTGAGATAATTTGCTCGTCATGTACTGAGAAAATTTGATTTTTCCACACATTCTGTAAATTTTTTTCATATGAATATATTGAAAAACAAGAAGGGACCAAAATGGTCCTAAGCCTAAGATTCGTAATTTTTTATTTTTCTAGTTTCCTTTACATAATTCATAAATAAAATTTTTGCAGAAGTAATAAAATATAAAAATACCACATTAGCTTAAATTTTAAGTTAATACTTTGAACCGTTCCGTAGTCAAAGCCAAGAGAAAACAAAAATTGACCAAAATGGTCCAAACCTAACAACAGGGTTAATAAGGGAAGCATGATAGACGTATTGATGTACAAGCGATGTTGCGAAGACTTCTTGTCCATAACAAACAATCAAAAGAAGTAGTGTTGATGCGTGTATGCTTATTTTGCATATTCTACGTTTGAGTGTGTGTGTAGGATGTACATCGTAAACTATTATGTGTTTAGGGTGGTTTTTTATAGCAAGCGTACACAACTAATGTCAATGCATGTGTGCGTTTGTATGTGCCCTCTAGTCAGCATAGAACCATATGTCTCTATGTCAATACTCTTTCTCCAGCGACAATTGCACTAGTTAAAATGTCGACAACTTTCCTTTTATGCGCAAGTAGAGATGCGTTAGAGACAAAAGTTCTAGTGTATTTCTGGTGATATTGTCAATGAACGCGTCAATAGTTTATTTTTCTTTTATATTATGCTATGCAATAATATTATAATATTAAATATATATATATATATATATATATATATATATATATATATATGTAGAAGAGTGTCACCAAAATCTACTAGTGAATCTTTGGTTCAAATATCTCCATATGGTCGTAAAAGAACTACCTTCTCAATAGCGCTAAAGTCTACTGGTAGATTTTCAATGACAACCCTATTTTATGTGTCAATAGGCGATTACATTGGCTTGGGTACACCTAGTCAGTAGCACTATTGACAATGTCACTAGAAAATCGCTATAATTTTACTATTGACAACGAGCGAGGAAATATCGATATTGTAGACTAAAGCTCCAAAAATTTACTAGTGAATCCTTGGTGCCAATGTCTCCATTTGGTCGCAAAAGTACTACTTAGTCAGTAGTGCTGCAGTCTAGTGGTGGATTTTCAATGACAAGCTAATATTAAATGTCAATAGATGATTACATTGGCCGGGGTACACCTGGTCAGTAGTACTATTGACAAAGTCACTAGGAAATTATTACAATTTCACTATTCGCACTTTCTGCAGGGTAAACAGAAAAATTAAAGATCATACACGCAACTTATGTGTGTATACATGTATGCAGAGGCATGACGTTTGTATACGCTCCCATACCTATGAAGAAGCAAGCATCACAAATACTTCCGTCACAAAGTATTTTCTTCTTTACTCTTACAACTGCAATAACTGAAACAAATGTCTTGCCAACAGTGTTGTTTAGCGCTTCTTTTTAGAATATTTCGCAAAAGTAGAACATTTGAAAAATCCTTCATGTCTTAGAAGTTCTTTTAAGTGGTCTTGTGCAGGACTTTATTGTACATTTGCAAGAAACATATTTTTTTCACATAGTTCACACGTTGATTTTTTCAATGTTTTTGAAACACGATTTTTGGTGTTCATACGAATGTAAAATGGTTTTGGAAGCAACGTTTAAAAAGAGTTGGAAAGAAAACAGAATTTTTAAATCCTCGCATGAATTAACTGAAAATATACAACAGACAAAATAACTATTTTTCAAAATTAAAGATATTAGTTTTTAACTGAACAAATTTTTTTTTAACTGGTAAATGGACAAGGCTCCAAAAAAACTGGAAAATCCAGGCTATTCCAGGCCATCTGGCAACCCTAATGTGCACCAACAAAACAAAAACAAATATAGCAATCGTTCTCATTGTTTTTGTCACTCACGTCAAAGAATGAAACAAAATAAAATAAAACAATTTGTTTCGTTTATTTTCGTACTCTGCTTTTAAGTACAAAGAAATCAAAATAAAAATAAAATTATTACTGTACCCAGCAAAAAATAATATGTTTTTATGTTATTTTTTCGGGCTATTTGTGGTCATCTATTTTTCTCCATATAGGAAATAAAAATTACATTATTTTTGTTTTTCCCAACGTTTCGTCTGCTTTTTGCAAACTTCTTCAGGGGTGAAATTTTATTAATAGATATTATTTATATCACTGTCAATTATTCATTTTTAAATTTATTATCATAAAAACTGGACAACACGACACAGATATGAATAATAAATAAATAAATAAATAAAATGGTACTTCACAACACAAAATGTATAGTCAACTTAATACTATTATCACAGATCTTCAAAAAATAATATGACAAATCATATGTTGAATCATGGGCTCAAGTGATGATGCTTTGGTTCGATTTAGGTGAAACATGCATGCTTTTTACATTAGTATAGTATTGTCATTGTAGATCATGTGTTTGTGCGAGAATTTAAATACTTTGATACCCATTCAAATTAATGAATTTAAACCCATGCAAGTTCCCTGATTCAATGATGATTTTTCACGTAAACACAAAACCAAACAAATAAATAAATATTTTTGTAAGAGGATTCGAATCGAGCTGTTTTCACTCTAAAGGCACACTCTCTACCACTGAGCTACTGTACTCTTTAGAGCTGCAAAACTATCGATAGTGGCTCCATTCGATAGTTTCGATAGTATTTTTTGATGCCATCGATACTATCGATAGTTTTTTATTCTTAGAAACACCCCTTTTACACACTAAAAGTTTACTTTTCAAAGTCTTAATTCAAGTGTGTGAAAGACAGAGTGATAAGTACTATCTCTTTCTGTCTCTCTTCCTACTGAATTAAGGCATTGCAAAGTAAAGTTTCCGTGTCTATAAAGGCTAAAACTTATCAATTGTGTATTTTTCTAATACAAAATCTTGAATTTTTTAATCATTCCATAAAGTAAAAAGAAATTTGATTTTTTAAGACTTTTAGTTCCAATGTTTTTAATACACATATTGAACAAACATATATACACAGTTTTATTAAAAAAAATAAACGAAAAAGCAAACAGATAGATAGATGAATCAATAAAAAATAAATTAAAAAGGCATAAAAAAAATCTTTCATCATTACTTAAACTATTGCAATTAGCTAAAAAGTATTCGTCTAACAGAAGGAGAAGCAAACTACTTAGCGTCACCTTTTATTTAAAAGTAAAGAGGGTAGACAGTCCAGTAGTCGTCAAATTTAGCCGCCGTCAAGTTTCTTCATGTATCAAAGCCGTATAATTGTATTTTTATGCAATTTGCATCTAGTAGATAAAAGCTGACATATTATGTTGAAACAAATCAAAACTAATTAATTTTTTCCCACATTTATATATGTAATGATAACCATTACCAAACCAGGCGGCGAAGTTTGAATGTTGCATTTTTTATTACACAGTCGCCATCATTCCGTTTTTATTGACTTTGATTTTTTCTCTTTTAGTAGAGTGTTTTTGTCGATAGTATCGCCATCGAAAAAAAAAATATCGATAGTCCACTTAAAATAAAACTATCGATACTATCGATAGTACCATCGATAGTTTTGCAGCTCTAGTACTCTTGTTATTTATTGTGGATAAAACTTGTTTTATGAAAATGAAGCAATGTGATGATTTAATTTCGTTTTTGCATGCATTTTTCGCTGGGTATTTATTTCAATATATTACCCATTTGAAATGAGTTAAAGAACTATAGCATTATTTATGATTTGCGATGATATTCAGAATGCATTCAAAGAAACAAATGCTCAAAAAAGCATGAAACAATATTTTATTTTGAACGCGTTCATTTATTTTTTGCTGGGTAATAGTGTCGATTACTTTTTTTTACGAAAATCACGACTTAGTTGCTGTATCGCACCGTAAAGAGCATAGCTATAAAAAAGTCAATTTCAATGCCTTAAATTTTTTGTTTCACTACTTCTTTTTATTATAAATATGCATATTTCTATGTAGTTACACTACTTTGCTTATTATACGAAGGCTTGTCTTTATATTTCGGGAACTGTCACAACGTTTTGATGTCCAAGTGCTATTTGATTTGTTTACAGTGAGTTCAGAAAATCAGCTTGACAAAAAATTGGAAATTTCAAAGGAAGGATTTTGCTGGATTGTCTTTCACAACTTTGGACGTGGATTATCTCAAATAGAATATGTCGATAAAGTTAGTTTTTGTATGGCGACAAAATACTATAAAGACCACAGAATATCGCTGTAATATTAAATTCAATCGTGGATTTAGTTTCGTTGCTGAAGAATTCCGTAAAAGTTGTACAAAATCGGTTATTGTGTCACAAAACATCAATGCAGCGCGTGATTTTATAATGCAAGATCGTTATATGAGAAATTGTGATATAGAAAAATTTTTGCACGTTTTGCACATGTTTTTTGATAAAATTTATAATTTTTTGCTATAGTGCAATTTTTAGTAAGTGACGTCTCGGTTTTTTTTCGACTAAAGATTTTGCGTGAGTAAAATATAAAATATGTTTAAAAAAATATATTTTTGGTTATTTTTTTGCCGAAAAACTTTTTTTTCAATTTCCAACCCTAAGATCATAATTTAAATTTTTCTGGTTTTAATACGAGTACTAATTTATTTATTTCTAAAATATGAAATATATATTTAATTACCAAAGAAATAACTAGCTTTATTTAATTGGTTCTATTTATCAAAAAAGTGTACTTTTCCCAACCCTGTAATCATTCTTTTAAAATTTGTTTTTTTTTTGGTTCCTTATACCAATCTTGTTCTTTAAAAAATATATAAAATATGTTAATTGAACAAAAGAAAAAGAAATAAGGAAAATACTAGTTTTATTTAGTTACTTTAATAAAAAAAAAAGTTTAAATTTTCCAGCTATGGAGTGTAAGTTTCCCAAGCCTTAAATCATAATTTAAAATTTTTCTGATTTCTTACACCAATCTTTTTCTTTTAAGAATGTAAGATATTTCAAATCTATAAATAAAACGGAAAACTTTATTTAAGTAGGTTATTTTTATATAAAAAAAGGTTAAGTCTCCAACCCTGGAAACGTCTTTTTTATTTTTTATTTTTTGTTTATATTTGAATACAAATTTTATTCGTACTGAAACATAAAATAAGTTTATTTAACCAAAAAAATAAAAAAATTTGTGTTATCTAGTTACTTTTATATGGCGAAATCAAGTTTAAGTTTTCCAGCTCTGAAACCGTCTGATTGATTTCGCTGATTTTCAATACCAATCTATTTTGGAGCATTTCTGATACACCAGTTCAAGACCAAAGTATCTAGCTTTTCTGGGAACTTCGGAAAACCGATTTCACGTACACCAGACGGACGGACGGACGGACGGACGGACGGACGGGCGAACGGACAGACGGACGGACGGACGGACGGACGGGCGAACGGACAGACGGACGGACGGACAGACGGAAATCGCTTATTCATCTTCCCTATTTATAAGGATCCAGAATATATACATATATATTATGGGTTGCATATAAATATTATGGAAATTACACACGGAATGACAAACCTATATCGATGGCTTAATATAAAAACGGCCTGACTCGAATTTTCGATATTTTGCAGGAGAACCAAAAAACTGAAAAAAAATAAGGCATTTATATGCAGAAATAGTTTTTAAAGTTACCATAAGTTCTTGATTTTGAACTGTAATGTACTAAGACCTTCAAGGAGGATGCAATTACACGTTATCGCCCAGAAAACATTAAAAACACGATTTCGAAAAAAATTGAGTTAGGCCCTTTTTATATTAAGCCATCGATATATAACCTTTTCCATTTTTGGTAAAGGGTATAATTAAGATAGGTGACGAATTATGGATATATGCTTATGAGCTGAAAGAAAAGGAGCAGTCGACCGTATGTGTATTCCAAGACGAGCTATTTCTTCGACCCAAGGGGTCGTGTGGTCACTGTTCTGCTTGAGCAACGTAGAACTGACAAAGACGTATCATTCTTCATCATGACATTCCAAACTCTCACACATCTTGTCAAACAAGGGAATTTTTGAGTATTCATAACATCGAATTGATGAGTCATCTTCCGTACAGTCTTGACTTGGCATCCAATGACTTCTTTTTGTTCCCAAAAAAGGAAATAAAACTGCGTGTTCAACGAGTTATGGGCGCCCAAAAAACAATTGAAGCGTTCAAAATCCATGTTTTAGAGGTGTCTCAAGAGTAATGGAAAAATTTGCTACGACAAATGGTTTGAACGAATGCAAAAGTGTATGGATCATCAAGAAAAATATTAAAAAAAAAACAATAAAGCCATTTTCATTCAAAAATTTTGTTTATTATTTGCTATTCCCGAAATATAAATAATAGCCTTCGTAATACTATTATATGCTATTTTGTTATATATTTCATCACAATATTTTAAGGCATTGGCCTTGCTTTAGCATTTTCAATTAATAAACTCAGCTGCTTAATTTTGAAAAACTTCTTGTAAACTTAATACATAATCGTCCAAATTTTAAACTTACATTCATTTATCATATGACTAATGGAAAACTGTGTTAATGCAAATTATGTACGATATAAAACAAAATTTAATTTCTTTCAATATTTCAACATACACGCATGACATTTTCATGTAGAACAACAATATTGTATAATTTATATGGTTATTTTATTTTAATGCATAAAGTAAACAATAGGAAAGTAAAACAGCAGTTTTATGTAAAGTGACATAACAAAATTTTATTAAGTGTTGATAGGGAAGAAGATATTTTAATTTAAAAATTTTATAATCAATTATTCAACATTTATTATTCAAGGGCAATGGTGCGTAAATCATCGTAAGTATATATTGAAAGATAAATATCAGTGAGATAATTTTTTTGCTAAGTTCTTTTTTGTTATGTAAAGTGGTTAATGTGCACTATATAAATTTATAATTGTTAGAATATCATATCATTTCTAGGTAATCTACTTAGTTAGGAATAATTTTCCCCATGTAAAGAAGTGAACAAATATCCATTATTATCTATTTTATTAAAATGGCAAACAATACTGTAACGACACGTTTCCGCTGGTTGCCGGGATAGCTTCAGGGGTGTCCAGGGAACGTGTGTAGTTGCATTAAAGGGAATGTACACTATATTTTTTATTCCACTTAATAATTATTATTTATTTTCTCATCTACAAAAGTTTTATCTGGAACGGTTGACCTTCCACGTGACGATATGTAGGGCGTCGGCGTATCAACCAGCGAGTAATCGGCCAATTTCCACGGAATTGGTAACTCCTTATAAATGCACGGTCACCAAGGGGCGATACTTCTGAGGGATTGGTTCCCCTCCCGAAGTATCTTGATGGAACAGTACCAAACTAGCACTGGTGTTTGTAGGGGTTGATAACCTCAAACAAATGCCCAGTCACCAAGTATTCTACCGGGCAAGAGTATTTGTAGGGGTTGATAACCACCAACAAATGTCCCGCTACCAAGTAGTGTACCTCCAAGGGATTGATTCCCCTGATGAAACGGAGCCAACGGTCGGACCAACCTAGCTGGGGTATTTGTAAGGATTGATAACCACAAACAAATGCCTTCTAAGTCACACGACACCTTATTTTTCTTTTGTGATTTTCAAAAATATTATTATTTGTGAATTCTCAAATAGTTCTTGAAAGTCTGTGCATAAGATAAGAGGTTTGTGACTATTCAAAATGTGTGGTTGAAGTCTACTGATGATTTGTTACAGCAACAATGAAATATATAGACAACGCTGAACCACCCGCAAATAAATTTCAAATTATTATAACCAACACATATTTTTCAAACTATTGTATAATACTTTAGTTTAATTTTTATGTTTTAAAAACATGGTAATAATCAGAGACAAGGACTTCATGTATTTAAAAAAGTTATTTTAGGCGCCTAAGATATGACATCAAAAACACAAAATATGCACTAAAAACAATAAAATATGCACATATCTTTAAAAAAAAAATTATTCAAAAGTAAAGTTCTCAATCCACATATCACTAAATAAAGATATAAATACATTTTGTTTTCTCAAGAGGTGCGTGTACAAGCCTTTTATATTAAATCTTTACACCAGATTAAATATGGTATACTGATTCGTTCTGCATTATTAACTCCAAACTCGCATTTTCGAGATATGTATGTTTATATTACACTAAAGGAGCGATACGTAAATAGAAAAAGAAAAGTGTTGTTATTTATTTATTTTCAATAAAAATCTTTTTATTATTCATACATATGTATTATCGAATGTGAAGTCCAATCAATTTGTTCTTAGAAAGCATTGTGCATTGAAAAAGGCCTTGTAACGTCTGTGGATGTAATCGGCTCAAACTTAAATGATTCTTTTTATATAATGTAGTATATTTATTACAATGGATTGAATACTAGCTAATAGATTTGGTTTTTGAATCCGTTATAATTTTTAAAAACAATATCCAGTTTAAGCATAATTGTTTCATTACTTTCGGCTTTAATAGCAGACAATTTGAAATTATCAAAAAAAAATTTTTTTTTTAATAAAGAGAAGTAACACTCAGGCAATTAATGCCTACTACTATTACTAGGTGTTACCTTCTTTAGGAAAGGGATAGTGATAAAAGACAGGTGGTGAAGGAAGAGATAGAAGAAAGCTTCATTCTTTTTACAACTGCTTTTTGCACGCTTTTTAATAATGCAGTGTTGCAGCGCCTTCTGGTGTTAAATGAGGCGTATTAAATTTTGAAGCTGTGTGGTTAGTAGCCATTTTATTAGTTATTTTACTTCGCCGATGATTTTGCTACACAATACTGACGAAGGAGGGCGCTCTGAAGTAACATTAGGATTAGCATCTACTGAAGTCGGTATAGTTCAGTGACCAGTGACTATGCCTTCATCACTTGAACTTTCCAACAACAGCTGATGCAAAGGGACTATAATGCACATCAGAAAAATGCGTGCTGTTGTTATTTGAATGACTGTCGGATACAGGGATTGAACCTAGGATCTTCAGTTTTGTAGTCGACGTGCTAACTACAGCCAACGCCACCCTCAATTTCATTAAATTTGGTAGGTGTGTGCTTGTACAATTGATCCACAATTCTTTAACAATGCAAGCGAATACAGTTGCCAAAAATAGTTTTGAAATATTTTTGGAAATTTGAATTTTTGAGAAAATATGACACAAAATCAGCATTTATATCAAAATATGCGACAAAAATATGCATTTATGACTAAATTATGCAAAAATATGAATTTTCAGCAAAATATACAAAAATATGCACTAACAAATCGATGCCATTTTTATGCAAATTCATTGTTTCGTAAAGATATTTCGTTCCAGCCATTCTCAGAGTTAAGGGAAAAAACATGCATGAAACCCCTGTACCTGATAATAATATTTTTATTTTCATTATCACAGACAACAACCATTTTTTAAGAAAAAATTTTGAAAATTCAAAACCAAATTGAAAATACAGTTAAAAGATTTGTATTAAGTAGAAAATTTATAAATATGAGATAAGTTATTACACAATCACTCTTCAATTTTCACAGATATGTAGTTATGTATATAACTTTATTTATTTATATATTTATATATTTATTTCTTTTAAAATAATTACACATTTTTTTAAAACATTTTTAGGGGAAAACTCAAGGCAGAATTAGAAATGCTTACCTGACTGAAATGGCACGTAAATGTAACGTCTGAACCTACAGAAAATATAATTTCATGACGACGTTACGTGACATTTGTATACAGTGACGAATATATTGAATGAGAGTGTGGCACAATAGCCCTGATTTGGTACTTTTGTTTCTTTTAATAGTTTAAGCTTTTGAGTGGTTAATTTTTATACGTACATGGCATATCTAATAAATTTAGTTTTCTAGCAAAGTTTTTTTATAAAATCTAACCAGAGACTACCAATCGTATGTGTTTATTTTTTTAAATATGCATACACATATATGTACATATGTATCTATGAATATGTAAAATAAATATACATTCAAGCGTACAAAAAACTGTTTGTATTTAAAAATAATACCAATAAAAATAAAAACAGGTACGTATAATCATAATAATTATAATGATAAAAAGAATATAAATATTTTTTATAATTTTAATACGTTGTAATTAATGTAAATGTGTATGTATATACGGGTATGAAGCTGAAATTGTAATTTCACTAAATGTCAAAGTCATTAAAATGTTTGGAAGTATAAAATAATGATTTGATAAAATTTAAATAATTTTGGTACTTTTTCCACACAATCAAAAATAATGTGAAGATGTTGAACTCTCATCAATGTTTCGAACAGCTGTTTTCCATTTTATTTGATTTTTTATACTGATAAACATCCAGCAAACAAAAAGACCTGTATATGTACATACATATGTATGTATTTTTGTTAAAAAATATACATATGTATATTTTTTGTGAATAAAACTAAACTATTATGAGTAGGTACGAACATTAATAAGAAAAGGATAAAACGAGAAAGTGAAGATTTGATTGAGGTGCTACTGCAAGCATACACATTCCTGGAAATTAAATAGCTAAATACTTCGTCTTTCCGATGAAGTTGCCCAAAATCTGCTCTGGCAATGTACAATGACATATATTACTGTTGAGCTGATATTACAATTATTATAATTGAGTTCATTTAAATAAAATAATAATAATTTTCAAAACCTCTAGGCGCATTTTCGTTCTAAAAGGTGTGTTATTTCAAAAACTCAATTAGTTTTTTTCCAACAGGCTAAGACTTGCCATCAAAAGAAAGTAAATTAAAATAGTTTCAGCGAAATTATTAAGAAAATCTTGGATTAATTAATACATTACTATTTTATATATTATTTACTTATAAGTTCTAATGCATACATACATACTCGTATGTATGTCCGTATACAAATGTATGTATGTACATTTCAATCAAAAGGGTTTCCATGAATTTAAATATTATACATATTTATATGAACTTTCGCGTTTGACTTCAAATAACTCGCAATTTAGAAGCAAAAATGCGTGTTTGATGGGCGCAAAGCAATTAGCGTGTATGTATGTGTGCATAAAGAAGTTTTAAGCATTCTATAAGCGTTCAAACGTTTACGTTTACATTACGTTTACATTTACCTTACATCTGCGATTTCTGCAGTCGGTTAATGGAGCCTTTACATTTTTTACTATATGGAAAAATTTGATTTTATTTCTCTCAAAAAAAAACAAACTTCAAAAATCCTTATTTTTCAAACAAAGAGAATGAAAATACTTTATATATTTATATCATGGTCTGGTGTGTCAGAAATATATAGTTATTGAAAATCAGCAGACAGTTGATTTTTTCATATAAAAGCAACCAGCTAAAACTATTTTTTTATAAAAATAAAAAATAAAAAAAATAGTATTATTATTTTAACGATAACAGAAGTGTTATTATTTCTGATTCTGTTTCTATAAATAAAGTGGAGTTACGCAGTTTTTAACTTCAGCTTAAATCAGGTTATAGGTTATTTACTAAGCTAAAGTTTAATAGAAAATATTGTTTCCTACAAAATTTTTAAATTTTTTTTTACAACAAAAGCAAAAAAATATTTTTATTATATTGAAAATATTTTTGTAGATATTTTATTTGTTTATTTTTTTGTTATATGGCATTTACATTACCTCGAAATCTACTACTCACAAGATTTCGAGCTAAATCTTGCTGCTTTTTACTAGATTTCCCATACAAAACAAAACCTATTTTGTCAGTAGATTTGTAAGAAATCTAATAAAAATCTAATATATTTATTTATTTTGTACTACCCTGTACAATATATTTATAAAAAAAAGATGAGTGAATTAGCTACGTTTTGCTTATAAAGGTGTGTGACTTAGCTACATTGCAGTTTTTTGGTTATAGTTTTGGAAATTTTTTAGTTAATGGGTCTTGTTTTGGGTAAAAATCTTGATAAATGTAAAAAAAGTAGGTCTAAACGGCGCAGATTTTCATGAAGATTTTAATTTAAATCTGCTAGATTTTGTGCTGCTGTAAATGGCCTATTAGATACGGCATTTATTTATACTTCAACAGTAATTTCTTTTTAACAAAGATAGGTAACACTAAGGCAATGAATGCTTGCTGCTATTACTAGGTGTTACCCTGTTTAGGATAGGGATAGTGATAGAGAAGAAAGAGATAGAGAAAAGCTTTATTCATTTTACAACTCTGCTTTTTGCATGTTTTTAGCAATGCAGTGTTGCAGCGCCTCTGGTGTTAAATAAGGCATATTAAATTTTGGTTTGAAACTGTACTTAGTAGCCATTTTATCGGTTATTTTACTTTCCCAATGATTCTGCTACACAACAAGGGTGAAGGAGGCCGCTTTAATGATAAATTAGGATTAGTATCTACTTAAGTCGGTATAATGCCGGACTATGCCTTCATCACTCGAATTTTACTACAACAACTGATACAAAGGGTCACTAATGCACATCAGAAAAATGAATTATTTTTAATGACTTTTGGATACAAGGATCGAATCCAGTACCTACTTTTAACAAGCAGAAAAATAAGGACCAACCGTAATAGGCATATATCTCTTATATATCTCTGTGAAATGCTTAAACAATTCAGTTGTGATTTTTAAGTGCCATATATCGTCGCTATTTTAACTAACTGACCTAACTAACATTTTAAAAGTTTAACAGGAGAGCAGCTCTTATGGTTGTTTTATACATTAATTGTTATGGCTGCGTCAGAAATCTTTTTATTTATATAGGCACAAAAGTAATGCTTACAGTCATGAAAATTGGAGACCATGTGTATAATGACTTATAAAGTCTAGTAGAGGACTTAACTAATTTTTCAAAAATATGTCAGTTAGGTCAGTTAGCTAAAACAGCGACGATATGTTATAGCTGTGTTTAAACCACAATGTTGACAATACTAGTCTTAATAAAAAGTTTGCCTGATTCATTCAATGTTTCATTTTGGACTTAGTTTCAAAATAAAAGCAACAATCAAAAATAGTCTTAGATTCAGCAATTCTGTTGTTTTCACAAATACAATAAAAGTCCCTGTTACCCTCACTACCTATAACACCAATAATAGTTTTTGTGCTTTTGCTAGTTTTAAATTGAATTATTTTTTGTTATCAACTGACATGCTGAGAAAGCTTCATATTTTATAACTTTCCATTATCATTTAGCAGTGTACCCAGAGAAAAAATTACACCATACATAAAATACAAAATGATATTTAAATAGAATTGTATCGCTTTTGCTCGCATTTGATTCTGAAGTAATTTTTGTTTAATACAGAGCGTCAATTTAATACTCAAAGTGTCGCCCACACAAAATTTATCTGTATCTTTATATAAAACAGAAAGCTAAAATAAAGTGATAAAATAAAATAGAATACTATCGTATTTTTATGGTATAATGCCAAGATAAATATTGGTGTTTCACTTCTTAACACTTTGTGATACTAATTTCCGTATGCACACATAATTTAAGCTCTGTGTTTATGTGGTCCAGCCATTGACTTTAATAAGTATTTAGTTTATTTGTGAAACGAAGTTTTCTATTCACTAAAATATATATATATATACATTCATACATTTGCGTAAGCAGAGTATGATAATAAAATTAAACGGATTTGTGAATATTTACTTAGTATTATATATTCGGTGAAAGTAATTTCCGCTTTTGTATATAAAACCAATATCCTTTTAATGTCGATAATAAAATTGTGGTTTGTGTATTATTTTCGATTTTATAACAACAATATTGAAATAAGCTAATCAAGATTTGTATCTATTTCATGTATAACATGACTACTAAATTGTAAAAGAAATAAATATTTTTAAACACAAGGAATAAGAGAATTTTTAGGTGCCACTTGTTTGTAAAATAACATCACAAGTCAAAACACAGGATTTTGGAGCTCATTTCTAAGACAAAAAAAATCAAAATTTCATTCAAAATCCTTTGTCTATTCAACTCCTGAGAGAAAAATTAAATTTTCTTTTCCCTTTAAGCTGTGCATAAGCTGAAAGTTTTAAACTCGTTTTCTGCCAAATTAATTTTTTGAGTTATGCAGCTGATGAAGAATATGAATGATGATATGTAAAAAAAAAATTTCTATTTATAATGTAAAAATGTACAGAAGAGAGTAAATTAGTGATTTGTGTAAAATTTGAATTAGATCCTATAAAAAATGCAATCTCAAATGCAAGAAATGTTTAATAAAGAAAAACTGCAATTTTTTTAGTTGACAAATTATTTAGTTCTAAAAACGTTTTTCTTTTATTTCCTTAAATTTAAGGACATCGGGAAATAATACTCTGTGTACAATGTAATTTTTATACATAAATTCTAAAATACCATACTTACAAGTGCGTAGAGTTTGTATGTTTGTAAAAGAAAATCTCCGGAGCCATCAGCTTGATTCCTTAAATAAAATCATATATAGAATGACGCCTTTCAATGGACCAAAAATATTAAGTGTGCCGTTAATATTTATTTTTACTAACTGGTCATAAGGCGGTAGCTCCGTATACCCAGAAAATATTTTTTATAACCTTAGCAGAAATTTATTAAATCAAGAGCTTTTAGAATTTCGTACTCAACCCGAGTGCTATTAACGTAAGTATGTCGCTCGCTCTTCAGTTCTTCAGTTCGTATGGTCTGACTGACCATACGTCTAAATACGAGTGCAATAGTAGCTTTATTTTTATGCATGATCGGCTAAATAGTTAAAATAATTTTTATTAAATTTTAAAATTAAATGATTCATGGTCTACGACAAGACATATGCTAAAGATTTTTTTTTAACTTTTATATAACAAAAAAAATTAAACTTTCCAACCCTAAAAACATCTAGTTAGTTTTGTTTGTTTATTTTTAATTTTTAATATTAATTTAATTCGTACTGAAATAAAAAATAAGTTTATTTAACAAAAAAAAAATTAAAATTAGTTTTTTGGCAAAATAAAGTATAAATTTTCCAGCTCTGAAACTGTCTGCTCGATTTTGCTGATTTTCAATACCAATCTATTTCAGACTACATCTGACATACCAGTTTAGAACCGAACTCAGTAACTTTTCTGGGAGCTTAGGAAAACCGATTTCAAGTACAAACCGACGGAAAGACGGACGGCGATCACTTATTCCTCTTCCCTATTCAGAAGGACACAAAATAATAAACTTAATGGGTCACTTATTAATATTGTGGAAATGAGACATTTTTAGATTTAGTTGAACTGTAGTGAATTTTAATCAGAAATAATTTCTTATTCCGGCTTAAGTTCAGTAATTTCATTTCTTATTGAATGAAATATTTTTAATAATTACTGTGAGTTTCTAAAGAAGAGAAGAAAAATTAAATTATACTTTTAAGCTGGGGGAAATACCGATATTTTTCTGTGCAGCAACGCACTTCATCAGCACCCTAGTCTATCTACTTGGGTAGAGATTGTTATTAACATCAGCTATATAACGTAAATTCTAATGAAACGGAATGTGAGAAATGATTGCTTTGCACAGTTATTGATTTACCTTTGGTAAATACATATGTAACACCCCTTTTACACACGGAAAGTTTACTTTGCAAAGTCTTAATTCAGCTATGTGAAAGACAGAGGTAAGAATACTTTCTCTTTCTGTCTTTCTCTCAGCTGAATTAAGACTTTGCAAAGTAACCTTTCCGTGTGTAAAAGGGGTATAAGTATCACTATTCATTTCCCCTGTTTTTCCATTTTTTCATTTTTCTATTTAGGTTAGCACGAAGTTATATATTGCGGAAATTATAAAAACAAGCTCAAGATGTTTTTTTTCGATTACATCCATAAAACCTTGAAACCATTTCAGTGATTTTCACTAATAACAGCCCATATCATAAAATTAAAATTTTTCAGTGGAACCAAAAAGTTCTTTTTGTACGCAAAGTAAAGGGTGTCCCAACAAGAGCGCAAGATTTAAATTTTAATTAAAACACAGATATTAAAATAAAAAATCGTGAAAGTTTGTTATATCGTAAAGTAGACAAAATGAGGTTATGTGTGGAACAACAAATCGGGCAGATGGCCGCTGCGGCTTTGGTGGCACACACGCGATCTTTTAATGAAATTTTCAATAACCGTTTTGCATAAATGCTGCAGTATTTTATTAATGCAGCGTCCAATTTCCTCTTTTAAGGCTTGAGTTGTCGTCGCCTTATTCGCGTAAACCATCGACTTCAAAAAACCCCAAAGAAAAAAGTCTAATGGTGTTAAGTCGCACGATCTAGGCGGCCAATTCTGGTCTCCAAAACGCAAAACAACACGACCGGGAAATGACTGATGTAGCAATTGAATTGTTTCTCTGGCTGTCTGACATGTGGCGCCGTCTTGTTGAAACCACATGCCCTCCACATTCATTTCTTCAATTCTAGGCACGAAAAAACTGGTTATCATTTCACGATACCGAACACCATTGACTCTTTGCACTTTACCTGCATTTAAGCGACATCATCACGTACAGCTGCGACATTTTCGGTCGATCGACCTGGTCGAAGGCGCGTTGTTGTCTTTACAGTTGACTCTTTTGGAGCATTAATGTGACCCCAAATTGATCGCAAATTTGCGAACTGTAGCCGCAAAACTTTCACCATTTTGGTAAAATAATTTCACAATGAGAATGCGTTGTTCATTCTTGTAGCACATCATTTTTACTAACCTCGTACCTTCTACTAGCAAACAATAACAATTGTTCAAATGTCAAACAATGACACTTCGAATGGCGCCAAATTTAAATCTTGCATTCTTGTTGGGACACCCTTTACATACATTTGTGTGTGGAAAGTGCTCTCTCTCTCTCTCTCTCTCTCTCTCTCTCACTTTCTTCATACACACACACTGCCCATACACGTGCGCAGGGATAATACATGGGAAAACCAATTTCGTACCAAGTAGCTTTTAAAATTGTACTTTTTCGACCCCAATAGTACTAAACTCGTTTTTTTTTGTGTTTTAACTTTTTTTATTTTATTTGTAGCACATGTCGCTCATTTACTCATATAACGTCATAACTAAAAAAAACTAGTTTGCCAGAACACAAATTTGAAGTTTTCAATTTACACACGACTTAATGAAAAATTAAAATTTTGTGTTTGTTTTAAAAAAAGAACGATATAAAGATTAATCTGCATCACTAATTCAAAAGTGGAAATTTATTAGAATTCGAGATACTAGTCTTCTTTCTTTCTTTTTAGTGGAAGAGGCAGTAAATACACATCGTTGGTCGCAAGTAGAAATGGAAAGGTAAAAACAAAATATAAACTGTCTGTAATATTTTTGTACAACTAATTGTAAAATCGTGACTTTTTAAACTATTGCAATCAATTTTTGTGGCGAGGTGTATTTGTGTGAAATGTATTGGAATCACTGAAAAACTCAATTTCGTAAAAAATACGAGTTAGGGCCTTTCAATGAGTCTTTTGTTTGTACTAGACTTTCGAGTCTTCGTTTTGATTATGAAAATACTCTTTTCACATTCGCTGATGAGTGTTTAATTGACCATATTCTTCTGATAACTTTTGAAAGCTACAGAAACATAAGCTCACTCAATTAACTTTTCAAAGCTCGAAACTCGTTATTAATACTATCATAATTTCCATTTACTTTTGGAAATATTTTTTAATAAGAAAGCTACGATACTTGTAACATTTTCGGGAGTGAATTTTGTTAGCCAGATTAAAATTTAGTCATGAAAGCTAACTTTATTTATTTTTGCAAAAGGTTATATAGAACTGTTTAACATTTCTTTTAAAATCCGTAACTATACAAATTTTAATTTTATTTCTAGATAAATAAAGTTTTTCATTTCAAAGCAAACTTTAAAATCGCTTTCAATAACAAATCGGATATACATATATACTTTAAATTGGATATATGTATGTACTTTAACTGATCGCGATCTATTTTTTGTGTGAAAAAAAACAAGGGATAGTCTCTGGCAAATTGTTCAAATAGTACCAAATGAGTTACGGGGGTACCAACGTACTTTTAGGGTTTGAATTGTACCAAACAAAAGTACAATTGCACCAACTTTATCATCCCTGCACGTGCGCATATCATGATCAGGGTTGTCAGATTTTATCCGACCTATTTCGCCAAATTGATTTTAAAAATCGCCAAAAGTCACCAAAAATCAGTTTTATGCAGTTCTTCTTAGTAAATATTTGATAATAAATTTATTTTTATAAAACACTTTTTTAATATAAATTTCTTTTTTTTTTTTGAAATAATCGTATCAAAATTTAACAGAAAATCGCCAAAATTAGATATAAAATAGCCAAAAACTATTTCTTGTAAATTTTTCTCATTCAAATTCAATGACTATAATTAATATAAGAAATATCATCAAAATCAAATTGTTTTGACTTCTTGCAGACGAGTTTTGGTAGCATTTATTTTTGACTGCAAGAAACTAATTTTCCTAAATTATAATAATTTTGAAGTTCAATTTTGTTTAAAAAATAGCCATAATAATCGCCAACAAATTTATTTATCGCCATAAAAATCAACATGTTGCCCAACTAAAAATTTGGTCGCCAAACAAGTTGAAAAATCGCCATATCTGACAGCCCTGATCATGATGACGTATGTATAGAGTGTTACCATATGTGAAGATTTATCCTATTTTTGACGTTTCTAGACATGTTAAAACGACAAAAAAAAATTCTTATCTAAAAACAAGATTTCTAAAAATTTTACTTTTGGTACTTTTAATATATTATTGAGGGATTTTTTGACTAAACTATTTACAAATTTTCTGAGTTGCTTCATAATGATCTTAAATGTTTTGTATTATTTGGCTTTACTTTTAATAGTTCACCAGAAACAAAATAAGTTTTTAACTCATTAACCCCCGACTAAAAAAAGGGGTGTTATAAGTTTGTAGTGTGTGTGTCTGTGTATCTCTGTATCTGTGTATCTGTGTGTCTGTCTGTGTCCACGTACAGGCTAAACGGCTGGACTGATTTTCATTTAGTTTTTTCTGTTTAAAAGATGACTTGATCGAGAGGGTTCTTAGCTATGGGTGAAGAAAATCGCTCCAGCCGCTTAAAAGATATAACATCTTTTCTGAAAAAAGTCGGGGGTTTTTAAAATTTTTAATTTTTGTTATTTTCATTCAATAAAATAACAAAAAAGATTTTTGGTAACAAAAAAGTTTTTTGGTAACAAAAAAGTTTTTTTTTTGCTCGACTTGAAGATTTCTGAAACATAAATTAGGCAACACTGTACATATGCATATGAGCAGTAGAATTTTTTTGTACGCCTGAGTGAGCAACCTGTTTTTTTATATTCATGAAAGATTATGTTACTTGTTTCATTTGTATTGGCGCAACTAAATTAATTATTTTTAACTTAAGCCGAGTTTCCATCTGTGTACCATGTGCCACACAACCGTAAAAAAATCGTAACCACTAAGTACTAATGAAAAATACTTTGATCCAGACACGTATTTATATTTATAGTTAAACAGTTTCATACATAACTAATAGACAATTTTTATATAATCCAACATGATTGGAAACTGTTTAAATCCATAAATATATGTATGTCTGAATAAAACAGTTTTTCATTAGTAATTAGTTGGTTTGAATTGCCTTGATGTTAGAATATTTCAGCAGAGATAATTTAAATATCTTATTATACAATAACATATACAAATTAAACCATTATATTAAGAGTTCA
The DNA here is from genome assembly GCA_949987645.1 of Tachina grossa. Classification (NCBI taxonomy): domain Eukaryota; kingdom Metazoa; phylum Arthropoda; class Insecta; order Diptera; family Tachinidae; genus Tachina; species Tachina grossa. The sequence goes on along the minus strand of OX465274.1, from coordinate 148,215,323 downwards.
GAAAACTCTTTGACAAAAAGTTATTTGTAATGTGTCATTAGCAAATATTGAGATAAAAGTTGAATACACTAGGATTAACATAAGAACGTATCGAAAAGAATCAAAATGTCATCTTAATGTGTTAAGGAAATTAGGAGCTTATTGTGTGTGTGACAACTTGACAGTTTTGATACTTGTTAAAGCTGACTGTTGTGTTAGCTTAGCCTTCAGACTTATGTCAATTCAGTTCTTTGTAATTAAAAAAAATTTTTTTTTTTGTTAAATTAAACTAGAAATTAACATTTCCAAATTAGCTTTAATGTAGGTTTCAAGACAAGAATTTATAGATAAAGAGAAAATTCAATCAATAATTTTTATATTCCCGATTCTTCTGCTCTTCTTTAAAAAATGGCATAGATTAATAAAATATTTCACTCAACAAGAATTAAAAGCACTGAACTTAAGTCCCAATAAGAAATTATTCCTAATTAATATAGTCCTGTTGGTTCTTTACTTCCTGGAATTAAAGCTGTTTTCTTTCAAACTGTTTATATTACAAAGTATTAAATGTCAATTGAATGTTAATGATTTTCCCTTTCCTTTTAATGAATTTTCTCTTATCTCTTTGCAACTATCGTCCATATTAAAGATCTTAATTTTATTATCTTAAAGTAGAAAATAATTTAATGGTCTGTGTATAAATTTATTCTCTGAGCACAATACTTCCCCTGCAGTAATAACTTCAATTTTGGTATCAAATTAACTTAGACTCATTATAATGATTGTGTATTTCTTGGCTTACAATTCGCAAAGGAATGAAAATACATAATTTAATAAAGAATAATGTTACTTAAGGGGATGTATCTTTTGTTACAAAAGGAATTCAGGACTTTTTAAAAAGAAAATTTAAATCATTAATGCAGAATACAATTATTTGCATTTAAATATTTCATTAAAATAACAAAGTATAAATAAAATAACTTTAATGGGCAACATCAAAATAATAAAATAACAATTTAAAATCGCACAAAAAAAACTTATGAGTACAGACCAGGGAAAGCCAATCGATACAAAAATTTTTGGATACTCCCGCACATATCGAAAATTTTTTATGCTAGTGCGTGTTGATATCTATTCATTCTCATACTTGCGTATACCCCTGCGCAATTTATTTCATAATTGTATGTATCGATGCGCATTGTTCGTTACATCCCGCATATCTATCGACATACTCATGACTTGCAACACATTCGATTTTTTAAATATTTTTTGATAAGTGTTGCCATTTGTTTGTTTTTTTGTGTGACAGTTTTAAAGATTTTTAATCAGTATCAGACCTTGATATCTTTTTTTTTGCGAATTTTCAAAATCTTCGCAAATTTTTCCAAGTTTTTGACATTCAAATAAGACTTCTCAATTATTAAAAAATTCGCGAATTTTCGCAACTTTTTGTACATAAGATTATTTTTTATATATGTATATTTGCATTTTTGCAAGTTTTCGCGATTTATATGTTAGTTAGATTATATCTTAGTGCTTTTTGCGGTTTATATAATCAGCTTTATGGGAATTTGTTTTTATTATTTTAATCATCGCGAGTTTATGTAATTTGTGCAATATATAACTTTTTTAAAAGAAAGTTTGCTAAAAAAAAACCACCACGAATTTACGCACTTTTTCATGAAATTGGTTGTATGAAAATTTTTTCATTCGTCAATAGGTGGCATGGAAAATGAAATTAGATTAAAAAAAGTGTAAAAAATGAGATTCATGCTAGGTAATTTTTTATATATTACTATCTTCTCTAGCGCTGCAATTAGCAAATAGAAAACATGTATTCAAATAGATTTCATGAAAAAATGCATAATATGAATTAGGTATTTGTTAAATTTATAAACAACTATTTTTTATTACTTACATATTTGGTAACATTGTTCTTATAGTCATACTCGTCATTACATGCTTGTGCGCACACGTATTGATACGAATATCTATAGCACATTAGTTTGATCGAACCCGCACCTATCGATATGCGCACTTATTTGTGTTGATAGCTATAGATATGTATGCCTTGATGTAAGCATGCTTGTTGATGCGGATGTGCTATGATACTCATTGTCGTTGGAGTATCGATATGTATTGAGCAGTCAAAAAGTAACTTTTTGGCTTTCCCTGGTACAGACCTTACTACAAATCGTAAGATAAATGACACAAGTATAAGACCAGAAGCGTGTATCATACTGTTGTACTAAGTCCCGGTTCAAACACAGCAATTTTGGTTGAACAACTGTTTAGTTCAAAGGCAAAAGAAGAAAATTTAATGACTTCACTTTTTATTATATTTATATTAACAAAAACAAAAAAAAAACCTTTTTATTATTTCCTACTCTCGCTCTTTTCCATAAGCTCATAAGTCCTTGAACTAAAATTTCCATGAGTAAGCCTACTAAGTATTTGTATTAAATTTAAAAAATTTATTATTCAACATATTGTCAGAAGTTAATTCTAATTTAAAACCCACCTACTGAAGGTGAAAGTCTTCGCATAAGATAAAAGGCTTATGACTGTTAAAAATGTGTAGTTGAACTCTACTGATGATTTGTTGCAGCAGCAATGAGATGCATGTGGACAACGCCGGACTTCCAGCAGCTGGGTTTCATATTTGTATTAAAAAATTCATTTAAACTAGAATTTAAACTTAATTTAATGTATTTATTCATATTGAAAAAATATGTGTTAAGACATTTAATTGTCTTATCTTATTCAGTTAATAATGCTTTCGTTTTAACTTGATTTCTTTATTAAGAAACACAACAAATAATTTTAATAATTTTCTTTTTCAAGCAAAAATATTTTTTAGTTTAGTTTTAATTTTGTTTTGTATGAATTTGAAATTTTTTATTGTTATTTATTCATCAAAGTAAAGTTAACTTTTAGCTATATACAACCAAAACATTATTTTCTTCATATAATATTGCACTGAAAACCTTTACAATTACCTTAAATTATTATAAAATAATTCTGCTTTCCACTTTAACACACGAACAATATAAAAACAAATAAGAGTGCGATATTCGGCTGTGTCGAATCTTATATACCCTTCACCATCATACGTGTATGTAGTATACAGATACAGACCTACATATATGCTTTGTGAAAATAAATTAAAATTTTTTGCCCTAGTGCAATTTTTAGTAAGATACCTCTCGGTATTTTTCGATTAAAGAATTTGATTCAGATTTTTTGATGTGTAAACATCTATACGCTAGGGGGTAAAATTCTTTTTCACAATACAATCACAAATTTTGCTGACATTCACACCGCGTTGTCAAATCGGTGTGAGCTACATATGTATGATTGTATTAGTGTTTGAAAGTACCCTCTAGTCAGCCTAGAACCATATGTCTCTATGTCAATACTCTTTCTCCAGCGACAATTGCACTAGTTAAAATGTCGACAAATTTCCTTTTTTGCGCGAGTAGAGATACGTTAGAGACAACCGTTCTAGTGCATATGAGGTGATATTTTCAATGAACTCGTCAATAGTTTGTTTTTCGTAAAAGAACTACCTTCTCAATAGCGCTAAAGTCTACTGGTAGATTTTCAATGACAACCCTATATTATATGTCAATAATCTATTACATTGGCTGGGGTACAACTAGTCAGTAGCACTATTGACAATGTCACTAGAAAATCACTATAATTTTACTATTGACAACGAGCGTGGAAATATCGATATTGTAGACCAGAGCCCCTAAAATTTACTAGTGAATCTTTGGTGTCAATGTCTCCATGTTGTCCTAAAAGAACTACTTAGTCAGTAGTGCTACAGTCTAGTGGTGGATTTTCAATGACAAGCTAATTTTAAATGTCAATAGATGATTACATTGGCTGGGGTACACCTGGTCAGTAGTACTATTGACAATGTCACAAGTAAATCACTTCAATTTCACTATTCGCACTTTCTGCAGGGAAGCAATACAAAATTATTTTAAATATTGTAAATACATAGGAATTTGCTGGTTTTTGTTTGTTTTATTTAACTTGATAATTGCTTTATTAAGGTTCCGTACACCAAAAGTGAAAATGAGCCGTAAGAGCTACGGACCTGAAATTTGGACACAGTGTGTAGACATTTGGCCACTACAACAACAAATACATGAGATTTAAAAATTAAAGGGTGTTCCAAAACGAGCAACGAAAAATATTAAAGTCCCATGTAATATACATACAATTGCATGTACATACATACACTTGAAATTTTAAAAGTTAGTGTATTTTTATACAGACTACAACAATTAACGCTAAATTTAAAAAATTTAAATTAAAGGGTGTTCCATCTGTTAATGCAATTTTGACTTTGTAATTTTGACAACATGCTGTATCTTGGAAACCGTAAGAGCAAAACTTTTGAAATTTTCAAAAATGGTAGAACTAAAAAATCAAAAAATTAATAAAATCGCCAAATCTAAAAAATCGCCAAAAACAAAAAAAAATCACCAAAACGAAAAAAAGCACCAAATTAAAAAAAATTTCTAGGACTAAAATAAAACGTGAAAAACTGGAAAAATCGCCAAAATTTAAAAAAAAACCCCTTAAAAAAAAGAAAAAAATCGCCTAAATAAAAAAATCCCAAAAACAGAAAAAATCGCCAAAATGAAAAAACTCCAAAAACAGAAAAAAATCGAGAAAATTAAAAAAATCGCCAAAATGAAAAAATTGCGATAATTATAAAAACCCAAAAAGAGAAAAAAAACGCCAAAACGAGACAAAGCGATAAAACTGAAAACATTGTTTAAACTGAAAAAAATTTTAAAAATTAAGAAAGCTAAATCAAAAAAATGCTCAAAACCGAATGTGCGCGAGTCAAAGTCGCACTTTACTGAATTTATTTTAATTGCAACACACAACAACAAGAACAACAAGAACAGCAACAACTAAACGATGAACAACAGGAATTAAAAATTAAAAAGTAAAAGTAAAGACATTTACCATAAATCAGCACTGCAGTACCACTAAAGTTTCAGTAAAAACAATAAAAAATGTTTAACAAGTAAATTTTTACTGATTATTAAAATTTTTTTCTACAATTTTTATAAATTGCCTAAATAATTTGTTATATGATAAGGTGCATTGAATTTTCAGTAATCAGTAATGCCCGTATTCATAATGAAATTTTGCCAAGTGGCCAAATGTTTTTCATACAAAAGTTTCAAAATTTGAATGAAAAAACTTTGCCACTTGCTACAATTTTATTATGATTACGGCCCTACGATTTTACTGGTAATGCAAATTAAATTTCATTAGCAGTAAAAATTTACTGAATTTTTTTTAGTAATCAGTAAATTTACTGCTTACTGCAATTTTGAATGCAGTACATATACATATACTGCAGTGTGCCCATTTACTAACCAAATAAGTTTAATAAAACAAACAAAAACCAACAAATTCCTATGTATTTACAATATTGAAAGTTATGATACTTTTAATTAATTAATATAAAAAAATATACTAAGAGCATAAGTACTTCCAACTTAAAAAAAAAAAAATTCATTACTAGATGTTTACACATCTCCTATGTGATAGGCCTCACATTGCTATTGTTTTATATTAGCAATAGTTGAATATTTTATTCTATACTCTGTAGAAATATTTTACACACACCCTTATTCCAGTTGTCAACATTATACAATACCAAAAAGATGGGCTTTGTTTACTTGCTCTCGAGATGTTTAAAAATCGCACTACTATTTAATAACCTAAAATAGTATTAATATTTAACCTCTTTACACCAATTAAACTAACATGTTTTATATATTCCCGTATTTAATAATCTTTGATGTTGGAAAAATGTTTAGTGTCTCAATTTGAACATCCCATTGCAAATGGTATACATCGCGTTATTATGTAAATGGTTTATTCCTAAGGCATTGTTTCGACTTTGTTCGGCAGAAAGGAATGGTTTCAGGGTAATGAAATGAAACATTTCTTTTAATCTTTTTTATATTTACAACTGTTCTTTAGCTTTAAATTTTATTTTTATCTCCATTTACTTAAAATTAATAAAAACACGTTAAAAGCTGTAAACAAAAGACCATCGATTTGAATTATAACTATGCTGAGAGTATAATAAGCAATACAGCACAAACCTTCGTTTATACTTAAATTAGATATATATTCAAAAATTTAATATATATAAAAAAATCTTTAGTAAAGACCTTCCCAAGACATGAAATATGTTTAACTGAAAAATAAATTATTTTTGGTTATATTTTTGCCAACAATTTTTTTTCCAATTTCCAACTCTGGAAACATAATTTTAGTTTTTCCAATTTTTAATACTAATTTATTTCCTTCTAAAATAAAGAATATACTTAATTACCAAAGAAATAATTGGTTTCATTTAATTAGTTTTATATACCAGAAAAAGTTTAAGTTTTCCATGTCTGGAGCTATGTTTTTTATTTTTCTAATTTTTATGTCAAACTATTTCCTTTTAAAACATAAAATATATGTTATTTGTAAATAAAAAGATAATAAAAAAAATTAAATTAAATTTTAAAAACCCCCGACTTTTTTTCAGAAAATATGTTATATCTTCCAAACGTCAGGACCGATTTTCTTCAAACATAGCTAAGAACCCTCTCCATTAAGTCATCTTTCAAACAGAAAAAAATAAATAAAAATAGGTCCAGCCATTTGGCCTGTACGTGGACACGGACAGAATCACACATACACAGATACACAGGCACACAGACACACACTACAAACTTATAACACCCCTTTTTTTAGCCAGGGGTTAAAAATAATTTGACTTAGTTAATTTTATATACAAAAAAAAATTAAATTTCCAACTCAGGAATTATCTTTTTACAATTTTCTGATTATTTATACAACCTTCTTAAAAATATACAAAAAGTATATTAAGTCAAGAAAGAAAAAAAGCATATAAGAAAAAAATTTGTTTTATTTAGTTAGTTTAATATCAAAAATAAATTCAAAGTTTACAGCTATGAAGCTGAAGAAAAAATTAATTTGACCTAGTTAATTTAATTCACAAAAAAATTAAATTTTCCAACCCTGGAATCATCCTTTTAGATTTTGCTATTTTCTCATACCTACATATCGCACATCCAGTTCAATAGTGTCATAACTCAAAAAAACTAGTTTTGCAGAAAACACGTTTAAAGTTTTCAATTTACACACAACTCTATGAAGGCATGAACAAATATTCTTCTCTCAGGAGGTGATAGTACATGCTATTTACATGAAATTTGTATGCAAAATAAAATATAAAATGCATTATTATTCTGCATTATTAACTCAAAAAACGAATTGTTTGAGTTATGTCACTATTAAACTGAATGTGCGATATGTTCTTAAAAAATTTTACTTAAAGTATGTTAAGTGAACAAAGAAAAAAAAAACAAATACGAAAAAATTTGTTATATTTAGTTATTTAATATCAAAAAAAAAATAAAATTTTCCAGCTCTGGAGCTGTGGTTTTTATTTTTCTAATTTTCTTCACCAACCTTTTCTTTCAAAACATCAAAAAAAAACATTTAATTTATAAAGAAAAAGAAAAAAATTAATTAGACCCAGGTACTTTTATATATCACAAACAGTATAAGTTTTCCAACCCAGGAATCTTTTTCTGATTTCTTATACCATTTTATTTCTTTTAAGATTATAAAATATGTGTTACTTATAAAGAAAAAGAAAAAACTAGTTTAAGTAGGTTACTTCTATTTAGAAAAAAAAACTTAAAGTTTTCCAACCCTGGTAACGTCTTTTTGAATTTTTTAATTTTTTTTATTACCAATTTTATTCGATCTGGAATAAATAAAAATTAGTTTTAACTAGTTATTTTGATATGGCAAAATAAAATTGAGATTTCCAGCTCTGAAACCGACTGCTCGATTTGCTGATTTTCAATAACAATCTATTTCGGGCCATTTCTGATACACCAGTTCAAAACAGAAGTCTCTATCTAGCTTTTCTGGGAGCTTCAAAAAACCGATTTCACGTACTGACAGACGAATAAATGGACAGACGGACGGACGGACATCGCTTATTCGTCTTCCCTATACATAAGGGTCCAGCATATTTATAATTTATGTGTCGCTCACGGAATAACAAACCTATATATACCTTTTAAAATTTTTGCTGAAGGATATAATAATATACTTTCACTTTTTGCTTTTGCATTATTTAAATGAAATATACAAATCCCAAAAGAACGCAATAAACTTTTTGTTCCCTCATAAACTATGAAGTATTTTAGTGCTTCTTCTCTGGGCCATTTAAAAGAAAAACAACGTTGAAACAAGGGTTGGAAACGTTAAAAGCAAAAAGCCAGAAAATATATTGATATCTTGGTGAGGAAAAGAGGGAGGAAAAAGGGGAATGCAAAATATGGCTTTGTAGCTTGTAATTTATTAAAACAAAACTGGTAAAGTTAAACATATCCGTTTGCCATTTGAATTTTCAATAAAACTAGGTGTGTAGTAATATTTGAATGAAAATTTAAACTAGCAGGCAATTATCGTTTATTTTAAATTTAAAGTGCTTTTAAATCAAAAGGAAATATATATTGAACTAACATTATTATTTATTGGATTAGGATACAAGGTTATCAAATATGGACTCGCAAAGAAAGAAAATTAAATTTAACTTTTAATGAATTCTTCGGACTTAGAAAATATTAGCGTAATATAAAATGCAAATAATGCTAAATATTTTAATTGAAATTAAGTCGATTCTGGCAAGAACTGTAGCATGATGCCTGCTACTCATTAATAAATATTTGTTTGCTCTGAAATTTTAATATGCTTTGAATTTAATGAAAAAACAATAATGAAATTCATTGAGAAGTGTCAAAAATGTTTTCGTTTTTCACTTGACACCTCCTATATTTACTAACAGATTTTAGATAGAAATGAAAACACTTAAAATGGGCTGATATATGACATGTCGACTAATCCATTTCAAATTGTAAATGAAATGGCTATAAAAGAGATATATTGCGTAACATCTTATGGCAATAATTTATTACTTTCTGTTGCACGTGTACGCACAAATGTATGAGTATACATTTTGCTTAATGCTCTAGCACACTTATAAAGTATACACCACAGCTTCATATATAATCGCATATATATATAATGGAAAAAAGTAAGCTCTACAAAAATATTTAATAATCATACATACATACAGTCAAATCCCGATAATTCGTAATCGCAAGGGACCGGCCATTTCTTACGAATTATAGGCGTTTTTGATTTAGCGGGGTTTCAATTTAACGGGGTTAAAATAAAAAAAATACGAATTAACGGGGTTTATCAAATTATTTACTAAAACGATAAAAAAAAACAAAAAAATTTCTAAAAATAAAATACAAAATAAAAATTTGTTGTTTTTGCAACACTGACTGAGTTTTATGCGTGCGCTTTAACATTTTTGATTATTATTCATTAACAAACTGATCTTAAGAAAATAAACACACACACAAGCAAAAGCAAAAACCCACGAAAAAAAAATAGCGGTAAACAAAAAATCATTATTTTCATGTTTCCGTTGTTTTTATTACGAATTGTAAGTGATAGTTAGCAAACAATTACGATTTATAAGAGGTAAAGAAGATTTTATATGAAAACAAGTAAGAGTGCTATATTCGGCTGTGCCGAATCTTATATACCCTTTACCAAAGTGCGTTTATGTAGTATAGATATACATACATACTCAAGCACATACTTACTTTTATGTATTTACAAAGAAAAAAAATAATAATTTTCAAACCCTAGAATCATAATTTTAGATTTTTCTGATTACTTATACCAATCTAGTAGTTCTTAAAAATATATAGAAAGTGTGTTAAGTGAAAAAAAGGAAATTAAAAAAAAATGTTTTAATTAGTTACTTTAATGTCTAGAAAAAAAATCATAGTTTCCAGCTCTGGAGCTGTGGCTTTTATTTTCATAATTTTCTATACCAAACTTTTCTTTCCAAAACGTAAAATATATATAATTTATAAAGGAAAAGATAAAAATAATTAATTAGGCTTGGTTACTTTTATATAACAAAAAAGTGTAAGCGTCCCAACCCTGAACTCATCTTTTTTGATTTTTCTGATTTCTTACATTAATCTCTTTCTTTTAAGAATTTAAGAAATGTTTAATTTATAGAAAAAAAGGAAAAATTTGTTTTAGTAACTTACTTTTGTAGAAATAGTTAAAGCTTTCCAACCCTGGAATCGTCTTTTTAATTTTTTTAAATGTTTTTTTTTATTGGAATACCAATTTTATTCGTTATTAAGCATAAAATAATTTTATTTAATAAAAATAGATAAAAATTAGTTTTCGGTAGTTAATTTTTTATATCACAAAGAATCCTCCTTTTTGGTTTTTTTTTCGATTTCTTACACCATCTTTTTTTTAGGAATATAAAGCACCCCATACACGTTTCAATTCAATTGTGAATTGAGTCTTTCAATTGAATTGATTCTTGGCCAGACACTTCATAAACTGAATTGAAAGATTTTCATTCAACTGTCAAATTTATATTTTTTGCACTACTACAAATCTAAAAATTTAAACTTCTATTGCATTGATTCAATAATTTTTATATATTTTCTTTAAAATTCAATGAATTTAATCACCATTTCAAAAATACATAAATTTTTCTATACAAAATAAAGCATAAATTTTGACAGCTAACCAAGAGACTCGAACACACACAGCACAATTGAATTGAACGATTTACTAGTCAACATCAAAAAATCAACCAACTCGACAACTGCCAAACTAATCAATTGATAAAGCCATACACGCTTTGATTTGGATAACAACCGACTCAATTGAAAATTGAATTGAATCGTGTATGGGGTGCTTAAGATATGTTTAATTTATAGTAAAAAAGAAAAAATTTGTCTTAGTAAGTTACTTTTGTATAAAAAATAAGATTTTCCAACCCTGGAAACGTCGTTTTAATTTTTTTATTTATTTTTTATTTTGAAATACTGAAGTATAAAATAAGTTTATTTTATAGAAAAAAATTAGTTTTGGGTAGCTAATTTTTTATATCACAAAAAGTTTGGATTTTCCAACCCTGAAATCAAAGTTTTTAATTTTTCTGATTTCTTGTACTAATCTATTTCTTTTAAGAATATAAGATATCTTTAATTTATAGAGAAAACGGGAAATTTTGCTTTAGTAAATTACTTTTGTTAAAGTTTTTTTTGTTAAAGTTTTCCAACCCTGGAAACATCGTTTTAATTCTAGAAGGTTACTCTTTAATTTGAAATACCAATTTTATTCGTACTAAAGTATAAAATAAGTTCATTTAATAAAAAAAATAAAAATTAATTTTCGGTAGTTAATTTTTTATATTACAAAAAGTTTCAGTTTCCCAACCCTGGAATCATCCTTTTTGATTTTTCTGATTTCTAACATCAATTTCTTTCTTTTAAAAACATTAGATATGTTTAATTCATAGAAAAAAAAAAGAAAAATTTGTTTTAGTAAGTTACTTTTGGATAAGAAAAAAAGTTAAAGTTTTCCAACCCTGGAAACATATTATTAATTTTTTGAAGTTTAATTTTTTATTTGAAATACCAATTTTATTCGTGGTGAAGAATCAAATAAGTTTATTTAATAAAAATAATTAAAAAATTAGTTTACGGTAGTATATTTATTGTATATATCACAAAAATCGTAGGTTTTCCAACCCTGCAATCATCCTTTTTGTTTTTCTGATTTCTTACATCAATCTCCTTCTTTTAAAAACATTCCATATGTTTAGTTTATAGAAAAAAAGGAAAAATTTGTTTTAGTAAGTTACTTTTGCATAACAAAAAAAGTTAAAGTTTTCCAACCCTGGAAACGTATTTTTAATTTTTTTAATTTTTTTTTTTATTTGAAATCCCAATTCTATTCGTGGTGAAGTATAAAATAAGTTTATTTAATAAAAATAATTAAAAAACTAGTTTTCGGTAGTTATTTTGTATGGCAAAACGAAGTTTAAGTCTCCCAGCTCTGAAACCGTCTGCTCGATTTTGCTGATTTTCAATACCAATCTTATTTTGACAATTTCTGATCCACCAATCTAAGAACGAAGTCTCTAGCTTTTCTGGGAGCTTTGGAAAACCGATTTCACGTACAGACAGACGGACAGACGGACATCGCTTATTCGTATTCCCTATACATAAGGATCCAGAATATATATACTTTATAGCTCGCTTAGTAATATTCTAGAAATTACAAACGGAATGACAAACCTATATATACCCTTTTACCATTTTTTGGTAAAGGGTATAAAAATTACGAATTAGCGAGGGGACCGACAGTTTATTACGAATTATTGGGAATTGCGATTTATCGGGGAATGAATTATCGGGGTTTGACTGTACATACAAGCACATTTTCTGTTTTAAGCCTATTTTATTTATTATTTAAAATGGATTGTGTAGGCATATTACACATACATAAATATGTAAATGAAAATATAAATGAACAAGTAAATGTATTTTTATACCCTTCACCAAAAATTGTAAAGAGTACATATGTGACGCGCAAAATAGAAAGGGACCTAAGGGTAAAAACCGGTTTTGTTCAGGACAGCCATTTTAAAGATGTAAATACGTGTATCGTTGTTGTACCATCACATCATAAAACGCGAATATCTCTGGGAGGGAACACTTTTGGGGCATGGGATCGGTCTCATTCGATGCTCAGATGTTGTCCACATCAAAAAAAAAAGTGAAAATTGTTTTTTTTTACCCTTAGGTCCCTTTCTCTATGCGCTGTCACATATAGGTTTGTCATTCCTTGTGTAATTTCCACAATATTAATGAGCGACCCATAAAGTATATATATTATGGATCTTTATGGAAGACGAATAAGCGATGTCCGTCTGTCCGTCTATCTGAAAGTGAAATCGGTTTTCCGAAACTCTCAGAAGAGTTAGATACTTCGGTCTTCATAAAAAATATTTTAGGTTTATTACAGGTTTATTTGACAAATTTCCCATAGAAATATGTCAAGTAAGCGCTTAATAAACCTGAAATATTTTTTATGAATAATGCTAAAAACACAACTGGGACAAACGACGAATTTTTCGGTGCGAAGTTTCGTCATAAAAAATAAAACACATTTGTTTTGTAGAACGAAATTCGTCGTCGTGACGAACTCTGAGATAGATTTATTTCTATTTTGTACGCCGATGAACGACAAAAAGAAACAATTATCTCTCACTCTCTTTACATACACAATAAACAGTGTGACCAGATTTTAAAGTAAAATTAAGCTAAATCACGTATGTCTTTAATATATTTTTAGAAAATACGCAATTTGGATTAAAAAAGGCTTAAAAAAAGATAAATCCGTTTTTAAAAGGCTAAAAAAAGAAGCTAAGAGCTTAATAAAAATTTTAAAGCTAAATCCAGAAGAAATAAGCTAAATTTAGCCCAAAATTAGGTAATATGGTCACACTGACAATAGCCAACTTTATCAATTATAAGAGCTGAATTCGCTGAGTAAATTCGTCTTAATTGTGCTTCACACGACGAACTTACGCAGCGAATTCTTATCGACGAATTCGTCGACGTGGACGAAATTCGTCGTTCGTCCCAATTCTGTTCCTAGCATAAGGCAGTAAGATAATAAAATAAAAATAAAAAAGAAGTTACAAGGGTTGGAAAACTTTAACCTACAAAAAAAAATTATTTTTATTCTTTCTCTATAAATTAAACTTATTTTACATTCTTAAAAGAAATAGCAAAGTCTAAAAGGATGATTCCAGGTTTGGTAAACCTACACTTTTTATGATATATAAAAGTAACTAGGTATAATAAATTCTTTTATTTTTAAGCTATTGCATAGCTTTCGTAGCAGGCTTTGAGGGTGTCGACCGAATCAAGAAATTCCGTAACGAAAAAAACCTAAGACTATTTTTATTTGAATCGCCCAGTGTATTTTAACCCCTAAAGTATGCTACTGATTTCATTAACATACCGTAGTGCTAAAACAGATTTTTACATGTAGGAAAACACAATGTGGCGTACTTAAGAGCAATTGTGGTTGAAAAAAAATGATAAATACAAAGAAACAGACAATTGTAGGTTTTTTTATTTTAAAAAATAAATTTGCATAAGTTGAAAAAAAGTGCTAAGCAATAGCTTTACCGCGGCAGTCCCCGAGTGCTACACGTATTTTTCTTTATATTTTATGTTTTGGAATGAAAAGTTTGATGTAGAAAATTAGAAAAAACAAAAATCACAGCTCCAGAGCTGTAAAAAGAACAAAACGACAATGGTAAGACTGTTGTAAATATAGTGATGGTAAAATTGAGCTTACAATACAAAAAAGCTTTCAGCAAATTGAAATACGATGAATCAAAACAATTCACATATTTCATTTGCAATAAAATGCTAAGTATATAAAGCAGAAATCTACATCAACTGACACCACACACAGTGGACCAAACACAAAAGAACGCTGATGATGAAGGTTTAGTGGCCTTCGAAAACGGCTGGCTGTTCCGTTCAACTATGTGTTGTTAGTCAGAATATTTACAACAGACTTTGGTGTTATTTGTTCATTAATAATTATCACATGTAATTTGGCTTAAAAAGCGATACGAAATTTAGCCCGTTCAAATCACAAATATTAAAACTATTTTATTTTAATTTCCTTTTTTCTTTGTTCACTCAACATACTTTATATATATTTTTTTTAAACCTACTAGATTGGTATAAGGAATCAGAAAAATCTAAAATGTCGATTCTGTGTTTCAACCCTATTTCTTTTTATATATAAAAGTAAATACGTCAAATTATTATTATTTTTTTTTTTTTGTTTATAAATTATTTATACTTTACACTACGTCTATACCTGATATATTTTTATCATGACAAATGTCTAATTCCATATAGGAAAAACAGCTAACATAAAAAAAAATTATTTTTTAATATAAAATTTTACTTTTGTTATGATAAAAATATATCAGGTATAGACGTAGGGTTATGTTTTACAGAGAAATAGTTAGGCATAAAAATTATAAAAAATACATACCTCCAGACCTGGAAAACTAAAACTTTTTCTGGTATATAAAACTAATAATTTCTTTGGTAATTAAATATATATTGCACTGTATTAGAAAGAAATAAATAAGTATTCAAATATAGAAAAACCAAAATTATGATTACAGGGTTGGAAAATTAATTTTTTTTTTGTGTATACAAAAGTAAGATCTTTACTCTATCTGTATCTGTTCAACTTTTATTTGACTATAAACGAAAGTTTGTAACATGTTGCTTGTTATGCTCCCAGCACAGTTATGTTTCAAATCGATGATGTTTCGTTCACAGTTTGTGACTACTTCCTACTAATTTTTAGAAAATGGAGATGAAAATAAAATTCATAGCTAAAGAACAGTCATAGATATAAAATAAATTAACGAACATATTCCATTTCATTTTCTTGAAACTATTCCTTTCTGCTGAACAAAGTCTAAAAAATTCTTTAGGAACGAACCGTTTAGGTAATACCGCGATATATACCATTTGCAATTGGATGTTTAAATTGACATAAAACAATAAACATAAACATTTTTGCAACATTAAAGATTATTAAATACGCGACAATATAAAGGAAGTTAGTTTCCTTGCTATGCAGGTATAGTACTAAGACTATTTTAGGACTATGAAATAAGGGTGAATGCAAAGTATTTTTTAAATATATATAGTGCAGAATAAAATATTCAACTAATGCTGATATCAAAAAAATATTGGAATCAAATTTTTAGTCGAGAAATACCTAGAGATATTTACTAAAAATTGCACTAGAAGAAACAAATAAAAAATGTTTCATAAAATAAATATGTATGTATGTACATATGTATCTGTGTACTATATATATGGACGTCGGTGAAAGGTATATAAAATTCGGCAAAGCCGAATAGAGCACTTTTGCTTGTTTTTATTTGGAAGAAGGGAATAAATACAAAAATATGGAGCAAATATACATAACAAAAAACTTTGTAATATTTTATTCCCTTCACAAAGCCTTTAATAACATTTGGATGAAATGCAGATACTATTAATTATGATTACCAAATAATAACTTTTACTAATATACACAGAAATAAACATCCTGGATTTATTCGCTTCTACCAAGTGATCTAAAAATAAATAAATAAAAGGCAATTTCTTAACAAATGTAAACATATATATTAGAAATAGTGAATGAACTACTTAATATAATCTATTCGTTTCATTTCATTCAGCAGTTTAAGTTGTTGAGGGAATACACAACACACTTTACTAAAAAAATTGGATTTTCGAAAGCGATACAAATCCCCGCACTGATTTTAAACGCAGCTAGTCTTATTCACTTCGCTTTAGCGAAACATCGCTTTACTGAAAATATCGTTTTTTTTGAAAACCAAAAGCAAGCCCACAACTACGTTTTGTATGAAACTTACTTCGCTTTAGTGAAAAAATAAACAACGACAAAATTTATTTATTAGAAATATATTGCATAACTTAAGGCTGAAAAAATTTTGCATGTTTTTTCCGTTATAAAAGTAAATGGCAAAATGTATTTGTCCTTTTCTTATTTACGTACCTATTGTATTTTCCTATTATCTTGTCAATGCAAGTGGCTAGATAAATTGTTTAACTGATTTTAAGCAGTACGCTTATTTGTAACATATTTCAGTAATCCGAACTACGTTTTAGAGAAAAAATCGGATAACTGAAAAAATTGGGTGTTGATTATTTCCAGTAAAGCGGAGTCAACTGTATATGTATTGTGTTAGTTTTTCAAAATAGTCTTTCTCCTAATTCTATAATTTTCTTATTGGTTTAATTCCCCTTAAAAAAAAGAATTTTATATATTTTGAAACTGACTGTCTCATTATTAAAAATATCTAAGCAAAACCTACCTTTATCAATTTTCCTGAACATAGCACGAGTTTTTCCCTTCTCTTGTTTTAAATAATATTTAAAATGAAAATTAATTACTGCACAACAGCCTTGAAATATAATATTATATCTACCCAGCAAAAAATTACACATTACCATCAAAACTACTTGCCATATAATGACTTACTTTTCTGATTGCCAAATTTCATTACTCGCTTACAAATCACATTACACGAAATTTAAAAAAATCGTATACAAGTTAATAAATTAGGAGAATTGTTTATTTAGATGTAATAAATTACGTGAACTTCCCAAGAATTGATTATTTTAGACTTACGACGTATTAAAATCATTAAGTTGGTAATCCAGTAGGGAAGAGCTTCCACCAAAAATGCTTAATTCTAAACCCGTTTACCTTTTTATACCCTTTACCAAAAAATGGTAAAAGGGTATATATAGGTTTGTCATTCCGTTTGTAATTTCTAGAACATCAATAAGCAAGTCATAAAGTATATATATTCTGGATCCTTATGCATAGGGAAGACGAATAAGCGATGTCCGTCTGTCTGTACGCGAAACCGAAGCTCCCAGAAAAGCTAGAGACTTCGTTCTTAAACTGGTGGGTCATAAATGGTCGAAATAAGATTGGTATTGAAAATCAGCAAAGTCGAGCAGACAGTTTCAGAGCTGGGAGACTTAAACTTCATTTTGCCATACAAAATAACTACCGAAAACTAGTTTTTAATAATTTTTTATTAAATAAACTTATTTTATACTTCAGTATGAATAAAATTGGTATTTCTAACTAAAAAAAAGTAACAAAAAATTAAAAAGACGTTTCCAGGGTTGGAGAACCTTAACTTTTTTTGTTATGCAAAAGTAACTTACTAAAACAAATTTTTCCTTTATTTCTATAAACTAAACATATGTAATGTTCTTAAAAGAAGGAGATTTATGTAAGAAATCAGAAAAACAAAAAGGCGGATTACAGGGCTGGAAAACCTACGATTTTTGTGATATATACAATTAACTACCCTAACTAATTTTTTATTTATTTTTATTAAATAAACTTATTTTATACTTCACCACGAATAAAATTGGTATTTCAAATAAAAAAAATTTAAAAAAATTAAAAAGACGTTTCCAGGGTTGGAAAACTTTAACTTTCTTTCTTATACAAAAGTAACTAACTAAAAGAAATTTTTCCCTTTCTTTATAAATTAAACATATCTTTTATGCTTAAAAGATAAAGATTGGCGTAAGAAATCAGAAAAATCTAAAATTAACACATTTTCTATATTTTTTTAAGAACTACTAGATACCAATCTATCAGTAATAAGAAAAATCTAAGATTATGATTCTAGGGTTTCAAAATTATTATTTTTTTCTTTGTACATAAAAGTAACTATGTGCTTATGCATGTATCTCTACACTACATAAACACACTTTTGTAAAGGGTATATAAGATTCGGCACAGCCGAATATAGCACTCTTACTTGTTTTTTTTTATTTGTTTGCTGGGTAGTAAGACTCTCAACAATAGTGAAAATCAATTATTCCAATTACTTCATGTTGTTCATTCGAAGAAAACAAAAAACAATTTATTGTTCCCTGTTAAGCATTTCCTCTGTATAATTACAAATATCACTAAAACAAACTTGTTAAATGCTGGTTTTATCTCAAATTAAGTTATTATAAACATAATGAAATTCACTAATTATTTATAATATCAAAAGCTTATTAATCGTATTAGAGAACAGACAATTTATATACAATTGAAACAGCCGCAAGAGGCTGCTGGTGGAAATGGAAAATAAGAAACTTGTGTGAGCCTTAGAGATTGAATAATGGTGAATCATTAATTAAAGGCTTAAATATTTTCACAATAAATTGAAGTTTGCGTTCTATTAACTTCACTGAAATATGTACTTTATTGTTGCCCTTGCCCCACTAAATGACAAGCACATTTAAAAAGCTTTCATGGCATGAGTTAAATATAGTTTTAGTCAAACACATAATGGGGGATGAGAAATCAATTATGAAAATAGTTTTCCCTCATGTACCTTTTCTATCGATTGTTAAGGTTAATATATAAAGCTTGTAAGAAATTAGGCCCAAAGGAATACATTGAAATGGCTTATGATGTCTTGAAAACGAGAGACAAAAGAATATATTTAGCCCACTTTGAGTCAAATATTTAATCTTCTGTGAAAACTTCAATTTTTCTTTAAGGTGGTGTCATAACGTAAAAAAGTAAAAATATACTTCATTTTCTCACTACCACTCTGCTTATATTTGTTTGGCACGAACATTAAAGTAAATGAATACTTTAAAAAAAAACTTCACACAGTGAAATTTTAGGAAGGTTATTCTTATCGTTTTCGACAATGATTTTTCTTCACATTTGTTTCATGTTAATCTAACATGATTTAAAGCAACTTTCAAAGAAAATTTTTCTTTTTGAAATAACTTTATTTCACATTGATTTAACATTTACGTACTGTTAAAATCAAAATGAAGAATCATATTGAATCAAAGTTATTTCAAGTTGGAACAACATGAATTTAATTTAATGTAGTAATTGTATTTTATTAATTATTTAACTTACGTGTAGTTCACATAGAGATCAGAAAAATAAATTGGCTTCCCCGGCCAAGATTTGAACTAGGAACTCCACGCGTGGTAGTCAACGTGCTTACCCCTGCAGCCACAACAACTTTAAATATTCCTTAGATACACACTAACAGCTTCATAAAGGCTTTTTAAGAAAAAATTTTTGTGAAAATTTGTGTTAAAAAACCTTTATAAAGACCTTTTAAGTTTTATAAATAGGGCTGTAAATATGTACCGTCATGAATAAAATTTTAGTTCAACAATATTTCATTGATCATTTAACACACAATTTATTTGAAAGAATTAAGTTAAAATATTACAAAATACTTTTATTTGACTCCAGGATTCGAACCTGCGATCTTCCGACTGTAAGACTACAACACTGCCTACCAGCCAGCAGCAGTTTGTCGGGTGTTTACAAACACCAAAAACAAAAAAACAACAACAATACAAAACCAACTCACACAATTAAGCACAAAAGTGCACTGCATCTGTAAACAAAGCAAATAAACAACAACACACCTAAATTTATTATAATTTAAATGAATTTAAATCAACCTTTTTGCATGGTGATTTTACATTGTTATTTTTTTCTGTATGTTTAGTTCGAAATTTATCTCTTACTTTGTTTTCTTCTCAAGGATGTATAAGATAAATGATTTTCAAACCATTACCTTAAGCAAAATCGAAATGAAAGTATTAAGCACTGCAAAATATCTCGATGCCATTCTAGGTTGTAAGTTGAGTTTTAAGATAAATATTACATGAAAGTTGATTTTCTCACCCTGAAAATCATTGATCATCGTGTGATGGCCTTTCCTGGAGCAGTAGACATATCTACTTGCTTCACTATATATAATTAGCGCTATTCGCACTACACATATGGTTGCATTGGGTATGCTTTTAAACCTGGGGGTCTGCTCTATAATTGGAAACAAAAGAATATTCATTCAAACTTATTTATTAATAAAATGCTAATGCGGAGTATCTTCTCTCATTTTCGAATTTTAAATGAAACAAGTGGTAATAAAAAACGCACGTTTTGTCATAAAAATTACTTTATGGTATTCAATATGAGTTTTATTCAATTTACATCAATAGCAATTTGCAATAAATTACTTTTTATTATTAAACGTGACTGTGCACAAGATAACTTTCCCCTTTCTCAAAAACAAATAGATTAAAAATTTGCAGAGAAAGCTAAATTAAATGCAGAATTTTTTGGGTTTTTTCTACCAGAATTTCAAACTTCATATTTAAAAAGTTCTCATCAATTACTTAAGCGTAAATTCTATTTAATACTGATGTGAAAACGTAGCCTAGATAACGCAATATTTAATTAATACATAACTTGGACTTTTTAAATGCTAGTATTAAATTCTATCTGAAGGTCTAGTCTGCAATTCGAAACGAATAGGATATTCAACTATTGCTTACATCGAAAATAAAATCTTTGAATCAAGTTGGTTAGACGAAAAAATGCAATAGATCAAAAAATAAATAATTTATTTTTCTTTTGAAAAACAGATATGAATGTACATATGTAATATTATTAGTGTTTTTCATACGGGATTTCCCGGGCAAGAAATCCCGGGAAATTTATGCGGGAATTCCCGGGATATTTTATTTTACCATGGCAACTTTAGTTTATATGTATCACAATAGCCAAAACTATACAACAACTAAGGCCGAGCTTACATCTGGCACTGAGACTTAGAGACCTTTATTTGCCAAAAGCGGAACGTGACGTTCAAAATTTAATTCTACAACAATTCATAAAAATAAAAACAGAAATGCGCAAGGAAATAAAAGAAAATTTACAAAATAATTACAGATTATCCTTGGTAAAAAGAACGATGCTATTAATACTTATTCTGTACTAAAGCCCTATTTCTAAAGAAATATTTTGTAATTTTTTTTTTTTTTTTAATAATATAATATGTTTTTTTTGCGTTAAATCAATGCATATGCCCTTACATTTACATATAATATTGGTATTTATGCTTTACTTTTATATAAAGACCTGAAATGGTATTATATTTTTTTACTAATCGTCGGATGGTTATTGGTTTGCTGCAGTAATAATGTATTTTCAATATACTGTGCGGCAAACCAATAACCAAACGACGTAATGTGTTTATAAAACGTTATTATTTAATCGATCTTGTGAATTATAATTTGTTTTTTGTTGAAAAAGATTAAATTAAAAAATATGTTGTATTGTTTTGCATTGGGCGGAAATTCCCGGGAATTATCTGAAAATATCATTCTTATTTGCTTTATTTTCAAAAGGATATTTTAGCTTAAAGTAACAAGTTGCTGTTTTAAGAACTGTAAACTAAAAATAGGGTATATTTCAGCTTAAATTATATTTGCTATAAAATTGAAACGGTATATCCTATGGCTATAAAATTTTGACACATAATGCCAACGATAACAAATTAAGGATTTCAGTAAATAAATCTAGTAAAGTGCGTCTTTCACTCGCTCACGAAGATGTATAGTACTATACGAAATTTAGCCTTTACAATATATAGCTTTAGCATATTTTAGTTTTTCTGATTTTTCGGTTTTGGGCGTTTTGTTAATATTGCGTTTTTTTTTTTGTTGGCGTTTTTTGCGCTTTTGATTTTTTTTTTTTTTTTTTTTTTTTTTTTTGCTCTGGCGGTTTCTTAGTTTTGGCACTTTTTTCTCGTTTTGGCAATTTTTTCGGTTTCTGGTTTTTTTTCTTTTTGGCGATTTTCTTCAATTTGGCAATTTTTTTCATATTCGCGATTTTTTCATTTTGGTGATTTTCCGGTTTTACAGATTTATTTTGGTGCTAGAATTTTTTTTTTTAATTTGGTGCTTTTTCATTTTAGCGATATTTTTTGATTTTTTGCGATTTTTTTCGGTTTGGCGATTTCATAATTGTGGGATTTTTTTTTTGTTTTACCGTTTTGGAAAATATCAAGAATTTGCCTCTTATGGTTTCCAAGATACAGCAAGTCGTCAAAATTACATAGTCAAAATTACATTAACTCATTGAACACCCTGTATGAACCTGTATGAAAATACACTAACTTTAAAAATTTCATGTTTGTATATACAATTGTATGTATATTACATGGGATTCTAACATTTTTCGTTGCTCTTTTTAGAACACTCTTTAATTTTTAACTCTCATCTATGTGACGGACAGACTGACAGACAGACTAACGGACAACATATCGAAAACAATAGTGTTCCTTTTCACCTTTGGTGTACGGAACCCTAAAAACGAATTTCAAACATCATGTTGGTTAAGCTTTTTTGGCGGTAATGGCTCAATATATCAAATTATAATCATATTAAGCATACGCCATGACAAAAATTATGTGAGACTCCAAAAAGTATGCAACACTATTTACACAATAATTAAATAAAACTAATAAAACTATTATTATTGCTTTTATTTCTTGCATTAAAACAAACAAAACATTACGCAAGCGTTGTATGCGAAGTAAAAAATTTCATAATAATTTAATGGTCATTATTACAACTTAAATTTAGTTAAAAGTAGGATTTTATCGGACGTATAAAAAGTTTATCATTAGCAAAATTTTACTTTAAGCTAAAGTGAGCGATAAGTAACAGGCAAGTGTAAGTTAAATCCAATTTTCAATAATGGAAAGCTTTTTATGCGTCCGATAAAATCCTACTTTTACAGCCTTATTTGTAAAACTTATTAAGGCTTAATAAAGAGTTAAAAAAAATTTATATAAAACTTTTTTAAAAAAGCCTTTATAAAGCCTTACTAATTTTTATAAATAAGACAAGGATGACGAATCATCAGTACACTTCAACAATAATTCAAAAAAGCTTACAAAACCAAAATAATTATCAAAAAAACTCACAAAAAATGGTTGAGAATTACAAAGCTACAATTGTAGTGGTTGAGAAACATTTTCAAAGCAAAACAAATAATTTTAATATAATTTTATGCTAATTAAGATTGTGTCAAAATGATTTCTTAATCAAGTATCAGTAACAAATATAGATTAGAAACCAAACAAATTATTTTTGCTATCAATTATAATTTAATGCAAATATTTTTAAAGTGTCAAATCATAGTCATATCGAGCCATAACCGCTAAAAAAGCTTAAGCGACACATATTTTGGACTTCGTTTGTTTGACGAAAATCAACTATTTACGATCGCAAATGATCGTTTTTGATCAAAAATGGAAGTTTGAAAATTATGTCGCATAAGCTATTTTGGCGATTATGGCACGATATATGGCAAAGTAATTTTTATCAAATATCTATTTTACCACATAATATATTTTACAGACTTTCTGTTATTCGAGTATTACAACATCAGCATCATATATCATAAATAACATTATGAAGAGTAAATCAATAATTAAGTACTGTCATAACCTTGCAGCAAATATAATATTACCAATGAAATTGTTTTGCAATGTGTAATAATAATAAGATATAGATAATTTGGTTGATTTAAAAAAACACACACACATTTTATTTTTGCCTGTTGCTACGTCCGTTTAGCGTTCAATATTATTATTTATCTCTTATGGACATATAAACATTAGAAATACACATGCATGCATACTTGCACATATATACATACATATGTCCCAATTTACACTATGCAAGTCTTATTGCTAAGCTGATTAGTTTGTTAGGAGAGAGGGACGGGGGGAAAAGAAACGTTTCTGTTCCCCTCGTCTCTCTCTCCCTAAAACTAATCAGCTTAGCAATAAGACTTGCATAGTGTGATTTGGGACTATATATATGTATGTATGAGCTGCTGTAAAATTTATGTTAGATTTGTTCCTGAATGTAATAAAAAGCATTGCGAAATACGCTTCATTAATCATTATCAATTTTAGTTAACGTTTTTCCTTGCTTGCTGTCAAGTGCGTTGCAGAGTGGGAGTTTTCCCAACAAGAAACAATATACTAGGAAATTACTGAATTGCGAGTGTAATAAAAAATACGTTAGAGATTTCTGTATTTTTCTCCCACTTTTTTCTCTTTATATATACTTTTACATATTTGTATGTGTAAGTATATATTCCATTCGTAGTTCGGTAAAATTTGACACAGCCTAATAAAGCTATGTAATTTTAATTTTTATGACAATATATTTAAAATGTTTTGAAAGATTTTGAAATTAAAAGAAAAAAGTACAAACTATTGTTAATAGTTTGTGAAATTTAGTTCACTGTAAGTTGTCAGGAACAAAAATTTAACAAAAACATGCCACATACTTACATGAATATTAATATTTGCATTCACATGTTCTATTATAGTTGATATGGATACATTTTTAGCGTTCCGTACACCAAAGGTGAAAAAGAACCTTATTGTTTCCTCTACGATGTTCGTCTGTCCGTCTGTCCATCACACGCTATTTTCCCAGGAACTTAAGAGCTACGGACCTGAATTTTAGACAGAGTATGTAGAACCTTGGCTGCTACAACAACAAAGACATGAGAGTTAAAAATTAAAGGGTGTTCCAAAACGAGCAACGAAAAATATTAAAATCCCATGTAATATACATAAAGTTGTATGAAGATATGTATATTGACACTTGAAATTTGTAAAATTAGTGTATTTTTATATAGACTACAACAATTAACACTAAAATTTAAAAAAACTGATGGTCCATCAGTTAATGCAATTTTGACTATGTAATTTTGACAACTTGCTAAATCTTGGAAACCGTAAGAGGCAAACTCTTGAAATATTCAAGAGAAAATTGGCGATTATAGCCAAACAAAAAAAAATCGCCAAAAACCAAAAATAAAATCGCTAAAACGAAAAAAAGCACCAAATAAAACAAGATCTTCTAACACTAAATAAGTCGGCAAAACCGAAAAAATCGACAAAATAAAAAATCTCCAAAATATTTATATTAAAAAAACGCCAGAGACCGAAAAAAATTACCAAAACGCGAAAAAGGCTCCAAAACTAAAAAAAAACGCCTAAATGAAAAAAAAATCGTCAAAATGAAAAAATCGCTAAAAATGAAAAAAATCGCCAAATTGAAAAAACGCCAAAAACTGAAAAAAATCGCCAAAACGCGAAAAGGGCTCCAAAACTTAAAAATCGCCAAAATGAAAAAATGTCAAAAACCGAAAAAAATCGCCAAAACGCGAAAAGGGCTCCAAAACTAAAAAATCGCCAAAATGAAAAAAAATGGCCAAAATGAAAAAAAAATCGCCAAAATGAAAATATGACAAAAACCGAAAAAAATCACTAAAACGCGAAAATGACGTCAAAACTAAAAAATCGCCTAAAGTATATATAGAATCGCCTATAGTATATATAGAAAAAATACTGCCAAAACTAAAAAAGCGCTAAAAGTTGAAAAAATCGCCAAAAAAACCCAAAAAACGGCAAAACTAAAAAACGCTTAAAACCGAAAAATTCAAAAAACGAAAAAAAGCCAAAACTATTTATAACATAGGCTAAAGTTCGTATTGAATTACATATCTAGGGTCCATACCGAACCCTTCGTGCGCGGGTCAAAGTCGCACTTCAGTGAAGTTATTATTATTTGCCAACAAGATCTGAGTGCACATATACAAAATTCTAAAAGTTTTAAAATAGGGGCACAAGGCGGTCATTTGACGGATTAATTCAAAAACAAAAGTTGAATTAACGTAAAAACTGGAAAAATTGTAAATCCTCATGTATGTATTTTTGTACATCTCTATGTGTATATCTTTTTATATATGTGTGCGTGCGGGTGGTATTTTTGTGCATATGAGTATGTATGTATTGAAATAGATATACTTATATACATATACATATATGTACATGTAATTTTTTTTTTCTTAAGAAAGCCAGTTTTTGAAAAATTTTATGAGACGTTTTCTAAAAGTTTTTACCCGACTGCCAAGCGCAAAGAAGGTTATTGTGTTTATCAGTCTGTGTATGTATGTATGTATTTGTGTTCCTTTGCGGCACTATATAAACCGAACTCGTGAACCGATTTTGATAATTCTTACGTCAATCGATTTGTCTTAATTCCAGGAGTGTCACTAAAGATATGTAATTTGTCAAAATTCTATATAGCGACCAAAAGATGCCATTTTGTAAATAGGAAAAAATTAAAAGTCGTCGAATTATATCCAAATGGGTATAGTTCGACAGGTATTTTAAAATCATCTTTAGATTTATCTTATGATTTTTCATATCGAATGACCATTTAGGATATTTAACGGTTCAAAGTTGGTCGCAGTCGAGTTATTCGATTTTTTTGTATAAATAATTGTTTCATACGTATACATATGTACATATATGTATATATTAAATAAAACAATGCACATTTTTCAGTTTTGCTTTTCCAAATATTTTTGAAATAATTAATTTGACAACAAAATATATACAACAGGTGATTGGATAATTCTTGCAAGTAAAAACTTTACTAGAAGTAATTTGTAAGAAGTTTTTTGTCTCTCATTTTTTTTCTCTCTTGTGACGCTCTCTCCTTGCAAACTTTTTGTATTAATGAACACTTTACAGTAACAATTGTTACAAATTCATAACAAACCTATATTTAGATATGTCTTTTGATATATCTTTCCAATAGTAATATCTTCTTATTTTTTCTAATGTTCTATATATTTCTGCAATTTTTATTATCAATTCGAGTCACCTCATTAGGCAATAATTTTATTTAATATTTTATTGCACTTAATTTTACTGCCTGTTCCAGGATCTCACTCATTTTTGTTCGCATTTTAAACGAAAAACAGCTGTTTTGCGTGCTCTTAAAAGCCTTTAGCACGAGAAGTCGAAAGAAAATGATTGCAGACGATAAGATAAGCATTTAAATACAAATATGAGCCCCAATAAAATTTTTTTAAGTCAATTGTACGAACTCAAATGTCAAAAGCACTTGTATTTTGATTGTCGACTGAGACATCATAAAACAAATAATTTTTATTTACATAAATAAAATATTTTGTTCTACCAATGAGTAAATATAATACCGGCTTCACTGGCAATGGATTTCTTGCGTAACCGATCGTTGGCGGTCTCCTCACGTCTGGGCTTGTAAATAAGATGTTTTGCGTCATTTTTCTGATCTTTGTTATACTCTCCTCTAGATATGTATGTATCTATGTTCGACAACAGCACCGATGAGTAAAAATTTTCCGGTAGTTAGTTAGACTACCGGTCTTAAGTATAAGAAAAAACTCACAAGAAGTTAGCAAAAATAAATTTTTAACGTACACGGAGGCATTGGCGTGGCTAGACATTTTTTCTGGGGGGGGGGGGCAAACACAATTTTTTTTAATTAGTGTTTTTTATGGGAATTGTTAAAATTTAAGCTTAAAATTTTTTAAACGCACTAATAATCCCAAATTAATATTTTACTTATTAAGTTAAATATATATATTTTTTTTATTAAAAATACATTGAAATTGGAAATTAAAAAAATATATTTTACTTAATAAGTAAAATATTAATAAGTAAAATATTGGTTTGGGATTATTAGTGCGTTGAAAAAATTTTATACAGATTTTTTTATTTAACATTTTTTTTATTTAAGTTAAAACATAAATTAACAGTCCAGTTTCAATAACAAAAATTAAGTTATAATTAAAACTAGAAAAACAAAACATTCAAAACAAAAACAATATATAGACAAAAAGTAAAGTATGTATTAGAAAAAAACTAAATAATAATAATAATAAACTAAATAATAATAAAATTAATATTCGTTTCCAACAAGTTTATATGTTCATATGGAAAAATTATTTATGTATATACTATATTTGAATACAATATTTTGAAAAGATACAAGCAAGAAATGATTTCATTCATCATTCATGATTTCATTTCTTAATAATTTATTATTTAATTTAAAAAAAATTTATCTGTTGCTGCATAAATAAAAATAGAAAATTGCCATTTATTATTTAGTTACCCTTCCAATATTGAAGTTCTGAATCAATACTATATTGTTACGATGAATGAACATACATACATAAATAAGTACAAACATATGTATGCAAGTATGTATGTATACGTGTTCAATTGAAAAAAATTTTATGTGCATATATATACATGCATACATATCGATAGTTGAGTTTTTCAGTGATTTCAATAAATTTCACACTAATACACCTCATCACAAAAATTTATTGCAATAGTGTAAAAAATAGCGCTTTTACAAGCAGTTGTACAAAAAAGTTACATTTTGAATATAACACTTTCTATTATGCTTTACCTTCTCCTGTAAAGTTACAATTATTTGCGTTAGGGCCTTTCCATTTGAGACCAAAGATATATTGATCTGTGTAAGTTGATATCCTATCAAAAATTTCGGTCATCAAAAGTACTGATACCAAAATTTGGACCTAGGAATATTTTTCACAAGTTTTCCAATAGTCTAACAAAGTTGTATATGAACATGAATTGTTTTGTTTTGTTTTCTAATAAAAATAAAACATATATATACATGTTTAAAGAAGAAATTTTGATTTGTTTGATTTTCTGACGATTTTTCGGACATGAAATGACGATTATCTTATATTTTATCGGCATTTCGGTGATTTTTCCATCATTTTATCTGGCAGCCCTCGATTGAACCATAAATATGCATACATACATACATACATGTGTGTATACGAGTATATATAGTATATGAATATATACAAGGTATTTGCAGATCATAATTTTTCGCTATTTTTTTTTAATTTTACTCTAAATAAAAATTGGTGGCTATTGTTACAAACAATTTGACAGTAGAAAATCTTAAGAACACCTTAAAACAACTTGTCTTGCCACTAACTACGTACACTAATACAATTTTATTAAGAATTTGTTGAAAGCTACATACACACATACATACCTACACACAATGCATTATAAATTCACATGGAGTTTACTATTTGTGATGTTTTGAAGTGCTGTAAACTTATAGTTTTTTAGGTATTTGTTATCTAATAAAAGTATGCATATTTAGCGATTATTCGAAAAGTTTGTATAAAAATTACTGGTAATTTTCATGAGTAATTTTAAAATAAATAAAAAATAGAATTTTTTAATATTACAGGCAAAAGAATATGTTTTAAAAAGAATTTGTACTAAATCCTGGGGGGGGGGCAAAAGCAAGTCTGGGGGGGCATTGCCCCCCTCGCCAGAAAGGCCTAGCTACGTCTATGCACGGAGGTGAAAATCCTTAAGCCATCCGGCTATACAGAAGACTCTTATTGAGTGCGGAGCCAGTATTCGGTATACATACATAAATGCAATAATAATATGCATACATATGTACATGAATTTATGTCCATACTTAGAGGAGAGTGTCCTTAAGATCGGACGAAAGCCAACTAAACAAAAAATATACTTCTACTCTACGAAGCTGCCGTTGCGCATACATACATACATACATATGTACGAGTATGTATGCACATACATATGCACAGAGGAGAAAATTATTGCACCCGTCCAAAGGCCGGCTAGGTAGAACACTTTTTCCGGGTCTGTTGGTATTTTTGAAAGACCTAAAGGTAT
The DNA here is from genome assembly GCA_949987645.1 of Tachina grossa. Classification (NCBI taxonomy): domain Eukaryota; kingdom Metazoa; phylum Arthropoda; class Insecta; order Diptera; family Tachinidae; genus Tachina; species Tachina grossa. The sequence continues at coordinate 148,185,289 of OX465274.1, read as the reverse complement.
AATGCCTATCACCAGAATGATAATTAATAATGGTTTAAATAAATGGGCTATTTTGCACGAGTTGTGGTTCTTTGGGTCTTTATTTATCACAGTGATGGGAAAGTTGATACGATCGTACTTTTTTTGATACTATTTAACATGAAAAAGTACCGTAGTACTCCCCCAACACATTTGATACTCTCACGCTCAACTTAGAAATGCAGTCAAATAACGCGCGTATGCATATAATTTTGCCAAGAATTAAATTTCTTTTTCGGTAAATGGCACGAAACTTTATTATTAAAGCTATTTTAGAAAAGGGTTTATCTTTCAAAATTCAATATAAACGAAAACCAATGAAATTTTCTGTGCCTTAGAAGTTTATCTATGTATATAATGGGTGTTTTTTATTGAGATATAGAACTTTAAGTTGGCATCACTTTTTTAACTGGCGGCCATTTTGTCAGCTGTTAAGTGATTAATATTTAGTTTGGTTTGCCATTTTATCATAAACAGGTTGACAAAAGAACAACGCTTGCAAATCGTGCAAATTTATTTCGAAAATAATGGTTCAGTTCGCGAAGTTTACCGCAAGCTCCGTCCATTTTATGGTCGACGTAATCGTCCATCAGAGCAATTAATTCGGTTAACCATGGATCGTTTTCGCACTACGTTTACTCTATGTGATAATACGCATCCGCAGAGACGTCGAACAGTGCGCACCGAAGAAACAATTGCCGCTGTAGAGCAAAGTGTTGAAGAGGACCCGAATGAATCGATTCGCCACCGTGCACAGCAATTGGAGCTTTGTCCATCAACTTTATGGAAGATTTTGCGCAAAGATCTTGGCTTGCGACCTTACAAGATCCAGCTTGTGCAAGAATTAAAGCCGCGAGACCATGCAATGCGTCGTGATTTTGGTGTATGGGCCGAAAATGAGATTGATCTCGATGCTGATTTTCATCGCAAAATTTTGTTCAGTGATGAGGCTCATTTTTGGTTGAATGGCTACGTCAACAAGCAAAATTGCCGCATTTGGAGTGAAGAGAATCCACATGAGACCCTTGAGACGCCATTACATCCACAAAAACTGACTGTTTGGTGTGCTCTATGGGCTGGTGGAGTCATTGGGCCATACTTCTTCCGAAATAATGCTGGAGAGTCAGTTACCGTTAATGGAGACCGGTATAGAGCCATGATAACCGACTATTTTGTTCCCGAATTGGATGGCATGAATGTGGATGAGTTGTGGTTCCAACAAGACGGCGCTACATGCCACACAGCGCACGTCACAATCGATTTATTGAAGGAAACATTCGATGAGCGCATAATTTCGCGGAATGGACCTGTCAATTGGCCACCAAGATCGTGTGATTTGACACCATTGGATTATTTTCTTTGGGGATATGTGAAGTCGCTCGTCTACGCCAACAAACCAGAAACGTTAGGGGACTTGGAAGCCAACATTCGTGGCGTTATTGCCAACATACGGCCCCATATGCTCGAAAAAGTGGTTGAAAATTGGACCTGTAGAATTGGCTTTATTCGAGCCAGCCGCGGCGGCCACATGCCCAAAATCATATTTAAAAAAAATGGCATAAAATTATCCTTCCAATAAAGCCAAATTGATGGACATTAAAACGATTTTCTTGTGTTTTATTTCAATTTAAAGCTATATACCTTTAAAAAAAACACCCGATAAAAACACAAATCATGTTGAAACAACTGTTTCAAATCGGTTTAAAAAAAATTGTAAAAAGTTTTATATTAAATTCTATCAAGTTCTAAGGGCAAAAGTAGACTTTGACAATGAAATATTAGTTTGGCTTAGTAATACTCCTTTAGTCTTAATTCAGCTGTGTGAAAGACAGAAAGAAAAAATACCATCTCTTTTTGGCCTTCTCCCAGCTGAATTAAGACTTTGGAAAGTATGAGCTTTACCCTGGAAATGTTTTATCTGGTAAAACCAACATCATTATACTTCTTTTAATTAAAATTTTTCCCAGCTGAAAGAAAAACAGAATATATATATATATATATATATATATATATATATCTACAGTGGCTTAAACTAAAAACGCATTAGATGAACACATGTTCCACGATATATCGAGAGTAGATTACGGAATTTTGTCCATACCTCACTCCTCTACAAATGTCGAAGGATTTTCTCTTACCAAAATCTCATGAAAATAAAACAAAGGAACCGGTTTTTATGTTCCAACCGTATCAAGTCTTATCCAAGCCAAAGATTTATTGAAGTCTAAAACTGCATATTGTTATAACTTTGACATTTGTACCTGCATATGTATAAACTTTGTGTCCTTTTTTTATTTCTTTTTAAATGAATTTTTTTACCATTTTTGTTAATAAAATTTAAATAAAAAAAAATAATAATAATTTTTGGTACTCTAGGGATCAAAAAAGTACTCAAAAAATTTGTGTTTTGATACCGAAATGTAAATCTTATTTCCCATCACTGATTTATCATAAATCAAAACCCTTGCATAATTATGCATACTTTTTATCCTCAACAAATATTGTTTTAAGTTTCTTTATTTTATTTTATTTTTGGGTGCCACTTGTTGCAGGATAAATTAAAACAGAGTTTCATTTTTTAAAGCACAATATGGATATTTGACATTGGGTATACTACGGCCTACGTTAGAAACGAATGATAATTACATAGAAAGTGGAACACTTTTATAGAAGAAAATGAGTGACTTACTTTCGACATCGTGGGGGAGGCAGTTAGTTAGCCTTATTTCATTTTCTTATTATAGCTTTATTTCCTTTGACCTTACTTCATAGGATTGTCAATTTCATTGCGAGCAGTAATTTAATTTAGAATCTCTGCACTTTTTTTCTAGTTTAGTAAACAACGTCCTTTATCTAGAAGAAAAATGGATGCTTAACCTTTTTTATGATAAAAGAAAATCCAAAACTGAAAATATGAAATTATAATATTTTCAATAAAAATTGTAATACCTTTTATTATTTAACATGTAATATTTACTCTCTTTTGTCAAAAGATGATTTATTTCCAAGGTTTCTGGCAACCCTGATAATGATTATTGGCATTTTCTTTTCTGGAAAAAAATGTTACACTTATTACACTTTTCAATGAAAATTCGCAATAAAATGATTCTCTGAAATATAAATTTTATTAGAAATTATTGCATCATCTCTTGCAAACTAAAATTTTTCCTTTAAACGAACTGTAATCTGTTTTTATTTAAATAAAAAGTTAAAAAATGTTACACTTTTTCCAGAAAAGAAAACGCCATATGATATGAATGTAAAATATTCGCCTGAGGTAACTAATTAAGTATTTAGGATTGTGTGACAATTTTTGTTTAACAAGTAGAACGTACGCATATAGGACGTGTAAATAAATTTATGTGCATTTATACCCGAAACCGACAAACTTAAAGCAAAACCATTAATCTTATCTGCTAAAATTCCTTAAGCCTTTTTACATACATGAACTCAAATACATGTGCACATACACACTTACATATATACATTTCCATGTTTGTATATTCAATAACCCAGTCAGCATTTTATGAAATTAATGATCATATTCGAGTCTTTTTCGACTCCTCCGCACGATTAATATAAGCATTTACGCGCTCGTTTTCGAGTTGAAAATTACTGTTCATTCGAGAGAATATGGTACCCTAGCCGCTAGTCTTCTAAAAGAGTCTTTTATGACTCGCATTTCTGATCAATTTCGATTCACTTTCGAGACAGTTTGTGAGTATTTACATTAACTTTTTTTTTTTTTTTGTTTTAAACTTTTATATTTTTATATATTCTTGATTTTACTGCATGAGCTTGCTGTTTGTTTTTTGCTTTTTAAACAAAGCACTTTCTAAGTGTTTCTGGGACTCATTCTCGAATCATATTTTAAGCGCAGAACTGATTAATCAGTTTTTGATCATTTAAGGCAGTCGAAAGAGACTCAGTTTGGTGAAACAATCTTCCACATGCTGACTGGGAAGAAGTCTTGTTTGCATAGTATCCGTATCTGTGTACATTAAATTATAAACTTAGGGCATAAAATTTAATTGCCTTAAAAGTTTCATTAATTTATTCGTAGCAATTTAACAATTTTACAAAATTTCATAGAACTTAATGATATTTTTTTACATATTATAATTTTATAGCTCATGTGTAAGTGTGAGCTGCATAAATTAACTTTATAAATAAGGTAATCAACTTATATGAAAAAAAGATTAAATATTTTTTCGTTTTCAATGAAACTTTGCTGGAGATTTTTATATTAAATGAAAAGGTTCCTAGTTCTGGGAATATTAATTTGTTTTATTCGCTTTAAAGTCAAAATGTGCTACCATATCCCTTAAGATAACTAAAAAAAAAACTTTGAACTAAGGGCATAGCAATCTGTTTTACAGAACAATTAATGATTTCTATGAATTGTCAGCTAATTTGCTTATAAATGTAAATATGGGCTCTTGGAAATATTTTTCAAAATATGTTACCAAATAAATTTATTATTCGCCTTAGACGAAATACAGTTGTGGTTTAAGTAAATTAAGAATATAAAACTACTTTTAAGCTACTTTTTATTGACTGTGAATTCGTATTTTAATTTTAAATGAGAGAATAAAACGAGCTGGCAAAACTAGATACAGTAATAACCTCGTTATATTTATACACAGAAAGAAAAAAGCCATACTACACAGAGAAAAAATTGCCTCATAGAATCAATAAGATTTTTTCTATGAAACGTTTTTAGGCTAAGGGGTATCCCAGCAGAAAGAAGCGAAGATTTTTTCATAGAGATTCCTTATTGTTTTTATGTGGTAAATCTTATTAATTTTATCAAGAAGAAAACCACATAAAATCAAGAAGAAATCTTATTATTCACAACTTTTTTTACTCAATTTCCGTTATTTTTGGCACCAAAAAAAAATTCCATAGAGAAAAATTTTTGATTCCATTAGGTTTTCTTATTTATAAATTGTAAACTAAATGGATTTCTTATTGATTTTATTAGGTTGCCTTATTGATTTTTTTAAAAAGGTTTTCTTCTTGATTTTATTAGGCTATCTTATTGATTTTTTCAATAAGGTTTTCTTCTTGAATTTATTAGGTTCCTATATGATTATGTGTAAAGCATCTTATTGATTTTTTTAATAAGGAAATCTTCTTGATTTTATTAGGTTTCTTGTTATTTAATTTATGTATGTATGTACGTACATTTATGTATGTATGCATGTATATAAATAAACATAGAGACAATTTTTTAATGATCTTTTTCGTTTTTGTTCCGTAATATCTCTGCTGCACAGACTTCAATATTCATACCCAGTTAGCCAAATCGTCGCAGACGACATTGAGTAGTATGAATAAAAAAAGTATTTGCTTTTTACTTAAAATTTTTTTTTAAAATACAAAAAACATACACATATGTGGGGTTTTCAAACAAATTTTTAAGTAGAAGGCAAATACTTTTTTTATTCATATTACCCATTGTCTTCTACGATTAATGTACGACATGTCACAATTTAAAGGAAATCGTCGACAATGTCACATGTTTTGTCATCAATTAAACTTTTTTGAGGACAATCTGAGCGACAATGTCCCCCGTTTTGTCTTCAATAAAGCCGTGTTGACGGCAATCTGAGCGACATTGTCGCTCATCTCATCTTGTGTAACCTCGCCTCCATTTGTATGAAATATTCGTCGACGATTTGTATGGCGCTGTCTTCAATATGTCTTGTACGACTTACCATTGTCTTGTACCCGTCGTCGAAGATGTTTTAAAGACGTGGCTAACTGGGTATTTATGTATTTTTGTATATGTGTTGCCGCTCATAACTTTACTTCTTTACTTTACATACCCAGTTGTCCCAATCGTCCTAGACGACATTGTCTTCGACGATTCATGTACGACATGTCGTCTGTAGATTAAGTTTTCTAATCGACAATTTAAAAGAAATCGGCGTTCGTGACTATCTGAACGACAATGTCACACGTTTTCTCTTCAATAAAACTTTGTTGGGGACCATCTGAGCGACAGTGTCATACGTTTTGTCTTCAATAAAGCCTTGTCGAGGACAATCTGAGCGACAATGTCCCTCGTTGTGTCTTCAATAAAGCATTGTTGACGACAATATGAGCGACAATGTCCCTCGTTATGTCGTCAATAAAGCCTTGTTGATGACAATCTGAGCGACAGTGTCACACGTTTTGTCTTCAATAAAGCCTTGTTGAGGACAATCTGAGCGACAATGTCGCTCATCTGGTCTTGTGTGACCTCGCCGCCATTTGTATGAAAATTTCGTCAACGATTTGTCTTTAATATGTCTTCTACGACTTACCATTGTCTTGTACCCGTCGTCAAAGATGTCTTAAAGACGTGGCCAACTGGGTACATACATATGTACATATATATTAAAATTAAACTTTTAGTTGAAAGTGAACCAGTGCGAAGTGAACAAGTCGAAAGAACAATTGAATATTTTTCCACTAACATAAAATATAAACTTAATTAAAATAAAACTAATTATAAATAGTGCGTACCTATATCTATATTATTATTATATTTATGTACATATATAATCGTAGTATGTTTTTTGGTAAGGAATAATCTCTGGAAATAAAAGAGCCTTGGAGTGGAGATTTTCAATACAGGTTGGGTAACCAGTGTGTTGATTAATTTTTAATTAATTTTAATTATATGAAATTTTTAAATATATGAAAATAATAATATATTAAGGGCCGTTATTACTACTTGTCTGATTTTGTCCGCCCGATAAATAGCTTTGCATTGCTACAATTTTAATTTTTTTATTGATGTCATTATTAATAATAATAATACTTAATGGACAAAAAAAATATTAAATGAAGGTTTTATAATGCAAAGCCATTTATATATCTGATAAAATCATGCCTTCAACTAACGACAAGTTGTAATAATGGCCCTAAGTACGTATAAATGGGTAATGTGAATACAAAAAAGGAATTTTCAATTTACTTTAAAATTTGTTGTAAAGTCTTAAATGTATATGTACTTTTTGTTTGTTTCAAACAAATTTCTAAGTAAAAATCAAATGCTTTTTTTATTCACACTACCCAATATTTATAAGCAAATATGTAATTAAAAAATTCAAAAAGATACTGCTAACAAAACTTATTATTACTAGTTATATTGTGTGTATTCCTAAGTAAATACATATGTAAATGAAAATAAATAAAATTTTCCAATAAAATCAATAAGTATTGTGTTTTATTTTTGAAAAAATCAATAAGATAGCCTAATAAAATCAAGAAGAAAACCTTATTAAAAAATCAATAAGATAACCTCATAAAAACTACAAGATTTCTTCTTGATTTTTTTAAAAAGGTTTTCTCTATGAAATTAATAAGATTTCCTTATTGAAAAAAAAACCATAGAGATTTCTTATTAATTTTGTTCTATTTTATGAGGTATTTATTACGCACTGTTTTCTCTGTGTAAATTCAAGTTTTTTCTACTTGCTTTTAGTACGAATCGTACTTAAAAATTTGAGTACGAATAGCACTAACATTTACTATGAAGTGCTTAAGTGCTTAAATTATTAAATTATTTAAGTGCTTAAATTATGTAAAAAAAATATGAATCAAGTAAAAAGTTCTTAAATTGAGTAAAAAAAAACTTATTTAAAGTACGGCTGTGTACTTACTTTATACACATAAGAAAAATAAAAATACTTTTGAACCAAAAAATTTCAAGTTCATTAGTGTGCTTGTGATTGAAATTCAATATAATGAGAAAATCAATATATTAAAATAAAAATTATTATATATTATTTGTACTTCTAACGTAAAATGTTTTATTTAAAAGTGACTAGGCGCGGTTGATTTTTAATACTCGTGTGAAAAAGTTTGTTTTTAATAATATAAAAGTGAAAAAAATAAAACTATATATAACAAATAAATAAATAAAATAAAATGTGAAAGCAAAGGAAAACTACTAAAGGTACTGAGGGGCTTAGATTGCTGAGCTGTTTCTCAATATTTAAGGCGTAAGTAAAAATATGAGTTTTTTTTTATCGATTATGCGTGTTGTATTTAACAACTGCCGTTGCACACACGGCAATTTTAGTTGAGCAACTTTTTAGTTCATCGTCGAGAGAGGAAAATATGATACTTCACATCTTTCATCTCTTTCATCTTCCATAAGCCCAAAACTTGGTCAACTGAAATTGTCATCTGTGAACCCAATTGCTTCTGCTTCAGTCTTTGCAAATAATAAAAAAAAAACAAAATACACACTTTGCTAACATTATGAAAATGTCCGTAAAAGATGTATAAGTAGTAGGGAACTGCCAATTCGGCCCCAATTAAAATTGTTAAATTGTTGCTGAAATTGTTAAATTTGGGTAATTAAAATTTGAAAATTGTTAAATTCTTGGAAATTTGTGTTTTTTTGTTTACATAAGGAGTTTTTTGTTTACATTAGGAGTTTTTTGTTTACATTAGGAGTTTTTGTTTACATTAAGTGTATGTCTGTCTGTCGGTCTGTCTGTCTGCCTGCCTGACCGTGGGAAGTTTGTGTGTGGAATATTTTGTGTGAATGTATTAAGGCGGTTCATAGTATGGCGGTTTTTATGTGTGTATGTGACGACGGGGAAAATCATGAAAATGGTTTTTCCTAATGCTGACGGAAAATCATCTAATGATTTTTCGTAATTCCGAAGGCAATGCATGATAATTTTTTCAAATGCCGACGGCAATACATACTTATTTTTCCTAATGCCTACGGCAATACATAATTATTTTCAAATGCCGACGGCAAAACATGATTATTATATTCTCCTAATGCCTACGGCAATACATAATTATTTTCAAATGCCTACGGCAATACATGATTATTTTTTTTTTTCAAATGCCGACGGCAAAACATGATTATTATTTTTTTCAAATGCCGACGGCAAAACATGATTATTTTTTTCAAATGCCGACGGCAAAACATGATTATTATTTTTTTCAAATGCCGACGGCAAAAAATGAATATAATTTTTTCAAATGCCGACGGGAAAATGATTTTTCCTAATGACGACGGGAAAACGTGAAAGTTATTTTTTCTAATGCTAATGTAGGTGTTGCTAGACTGTGGGAATTTTAGGCTGACCGTGATATGAGTGGGTGGCGTTGTTGGCGTAATATGTAACCATAGGAAATTGCGGATGTGTCTGTCTGTCTGTGAGAATTTAGGTGAAGGTTTGATTGGCAGGGGGCGGGGTTTAGTTGAGGTAGATCGATTGCGTGTGTAGTTGTGTGTGAATGTGTGTGTGTGTGTGTGTGTGTGTGTGTATGTTTGTAGGAATTTCAATGTGTGTATTTCTGTAGGAGTTTAAGGCTGATTGTGATTTATGAGGGGTGAGGTGTTCTAGTAATATGCAACCGGGGGAATCTGTGTGTTTGTATGTCTGTAGGAGTTTAAGGCTGACCATGATTTGGGTGGGCAGGGTTGTTGACGTAATATGTAGCCATGGGGATTTGTGAATGTGTCTCTCTATAGTAGTTTAAGGTTGATCGTGATTTGAGGTGGGTGAGGATGTTGTTGAGGTAAATTGGTTATGCGTATGTATGTATGTATGTATTTTTGTAAGAATTTAAGATGATTGTGATTTATTATGGGCGAGGTGTTCTTGTAATATGTAGCCGTGAGAATCTATATGTATAGACGTCTGTAGAAGTTTAAGACTATCTGTAATTTCAGGTAGGTGAGAGTGTTGTGTTGTTGAGATTAATCTTATATATTGTATATGTATGTATGATCATGGGAATTTGTGTATGTATATCTGAGGGAGAATTTAAGGCTCGTCATGATTTGCAAAAGGTGGGGTGTAGTTGAAATTTTCTTGGATATTTCTTATATGAATTCTGCTATGTGTGTGTATTTGAGCTGGTATTTATATGTAGGTAGAAATAAATTGTTTTCAACATCGACATTTGGTACTATAAAATACTATCATATATCTGGACTTCCCTAATCCTAGTATGCTTTTATACTTACGATTGCTTTATATTTTCTCATTCTTAAATTTGTCTCGCGTTGAAGTCGGTCTGTGTGAAATTTGTTTATATTACAGATTTTGTTTATTTAACTACATTCGTCTTCTTTGACTGAAAGAGTTATCTACACACAGAGAAAAACCAACTTGAAATCAGTAAGAACCATGCTGAATTAATAAGAACCATTAGCGAAGGTTTAGTCATATTGAAATTTCTTATTTCAATATGGACAAAATATTAATTTACAGTATTCATTTATTAAACTCATTAGTTTGTAGATATCTCAATATACATTTTCTATTATATTAAAAATTATTGAATTAATGTGATGAATTCTTATTTTTAAGCTGCAGATTTTCCCTGAGTGTATGGATTGTTTATATTTGCATTGTGCTTTAACTAAACGACGCTTCATATATTTTCATGATGTAGATCTAATAAATACTTAAGCATTGATAAGAAATTTGATATGTATACATACATATCTACAAATTGATTTTATGTATGTATGTATGTATGTATGTATGTACATATATATGTACATACAAATAAGTGTTCAACTCAATCTTTGAATACATTTTTTATTTTATTTTTTGTCATGTGATGTCTGTTGTTGGTGAAATTAAAAACATTTTAATTTTTATCTGCGTTTACTTAAAAGTTTGTGAGGATTTTCTGTTGTAAGTAAAACTGAATTCTTGAAGATATGTGCTTACATACTCTATAGTAATAGTAACTATAATAGAAATATTTCTTATACTTAATTTACAGTTTTTTAAGGTATAGGGTATAAAATTTTTTCTAGCTATAGCCTTCTACATTTATTTTGGAAAGCTTGCTTTGCTTTTTGAAAATGTATAAACATTTTTAAATGAAACTGATCCGGCACTCCAGCTTAGGTACTGATAGTTTTTTTTTTGTTGTTAGTTAACTTACTTATTTTTTATTTTTTATTGATAAACATTGGAAATCAAAAGGGAGTTTTATATTGTAATTATTATTTTCATAATTGTTGAAAACAATCGCTGCTTTTTGTTTGTTTTTTTGCGATGAAATCATTTGAATTACTTTTGCAACTTTACGCGTTTATAAAAATTATGTTATTTTCTATATTTCTTAATTTATAAGACTTTTAGACTTTGTCCTTTAGGGGTTATATATTCTATTATACGATTATGAATAAGAATGCAGTAAGCTGATGTATTTGCTTACTGCTTCAAATTAAAATTTTATTAAATTGAATAAAAGGAGTTTTTTTTTTCTTAAACTCTGATGCAGTTAGAAGCGCTGGAGATTCTTTCATATAACAGCTTTTTTGAAATTTTTGATACATAGTATAATATAGAATTGGATAACATTTATTTTTAATTTTTATGTTAAGAAGTACGGGTATGAGACTGAATTTAAATGTACTTTTAAATTAGTTAAATCATAATGAACAAACATATTTTCTTCTTTAATAGCGATCAACAGAAAACGAACTCGTTTTCATATAATTTAGGTATACCCTGTCGACGGCTCCTCTAGGATACAAGATGACTTTGTATGACGAAATTTCTGTGAGCACCTATGGCTTTTATTTAATGTTCTATATGACTTTTTTTTTCATTTTATTAAAGTTCAGCGTATTGTATATATATTTCTGAAATGTTTGAGTGTGTTTTGTGTGCCCATCGGGCAGAGTGTACGTATTAGTTGGTCAGTCAGTCTCTATTTTTATTTATTTTTTTTTTCTTCTAATGTGCCACTCCTTTTTCAGATTTTACTACTTGGAATAGAGAATTTTTGTCTAATTTTTTGGTGGGTATATACATTAGGTATGTAGAAATTAGTTTAGATACAAAGAAATGCATGTTTAATATATTTACAACTATTGTATCAAATCGATCTCAAATAACTCAGTTACCTCTACCAGCAATTCACCGTTGGTGTATTCATAAAGTGTTAGAAACAATGAAATATCTATGTTTTGAGAGAATTTTCCCCTCAAGTATTTCCACATGAGGTTTGAGGGGTCAATCACTGTCGCATTCATATGTAATGATTATTCACTTAAAAAACGTCATCATCACCATCAATCATCTCCGTATACAATACATTCATGAGTTGGGTTGATCCAGATACAATTGCTGTCTCATCACCTTCTAACAGCTTTATATATTTTGCTAGTATGCATGCTTCTATCGATAGTGACGTAAGAGTCCGAGATGTAGAGTGTTACAATTAAAAATCTTTACTATTAGAATTTACCAGTTCGCTCTTTTGAATTTTTACAAAGTAGATACATATGTATGTATTTCATTGACCACAAAATCATAAAATTTCTTTGCTTACAAAATTGTATGACGTGAGGATTTTTTTTTTTTTTAAATTATACATGCTTCGGCATGCTTTCATTTTTTTTCTATAAATTTATGTAATACTCATAAAGATACAGATATAAAGTAAGATCTGTTTACTGTACATTTTAAAATTTATGCATGCTTCAGCATGATTCTAGTTGAAGCGTATATTCATTCACTAAGTTTGTTTGATACTTATTCATACACATGTACATTCTTAAAGATTGGATATCAAAGTCCAATTTCCGTAGTTTATCTATATTTTCTAAAGATCTGATAGCTAAAGAAATAAATAGAGTGAAGATCTTCTATAATAATCCCATTTTCATATTGTAAAATTTTGCGTGCTAGCGCTTTCGATGGGAAAATATACATACAACTTTATAAAAAGTGATAATATGATGTGCTGCTGAATATTGCACTATGTTATAGTTCATTTTAAACACTGAAGTTTTAGCAATATTTCATTCCGACCAGAATTCCACTACATTTAGTTAATTATCTTTCTTAAGACTCATCATTCCTAATCAATCCTGCAAAAACAACACAAACTAGACTAAGGGTATGAGTCAATATTTATAAAATCCATTTCATAAATATCAGCTCATGCTCATAGTCAAAACAAAGTATGCTTTAAGTGTTTAAAACCGCTATTACCATAAAAATGGTGGTTTTAAACACTTAAAATATACTTTGTTTTACTAACCGCATTTTATAACTAAATGCATTTCATAAATATTGACGCATACTCATAATCAAAACAGCATAAAAATATCCTTTGTTTTGACTATGAGTATGAGTCATTATCTCTTATTATAGAAAAATAAAATAGTATGATTATATGATATCAGAAATCATGTTTTCTAATATCATATAACCATACTATTTGATTCTTTCTATAATAATAGATAATATTTATGAAATGCATTTATTTACAAAATGCGATTAGTAAAACAACATAAATATAGGATGGTATGAAATTTTGATGATTCATCAATATTTCGTACCAAGGTATTTTTAGGTTGTTTTTACTATGAGTATGCGCCAATATTTATGAAATGTATTTCATAAATATTATCTCTTATTATAGAAAAATTAAAAATGTAGCTATACGATATCAGAAAATATTTTCTGAAATCGTATAGCTATATTATTTTATTTGTCCTATAATAAGAGATAATGGCCCCTACTCATAGTCAAAACAAAGAATATTTTAAGAGTTTCAAATCAGTATTATCATACAAAATACTGATTTTAAACTCTTACAGCATTATTTATAAAATTTATTAAGGCTTTGTAAAGGCTTTTTAAAACAAATTTTTTATAAAAAATTTTTCTTAAAAAGTCTTTATAAAGCCCTAATAAGTGTTATAAATAAGGCTGTTAAAATATACTTTGTTTTACTAACCACATTTTTGTAACTAAACGCATTTCATAAATATTGATGCATACTCATAGTCAAAACAAAGGATATTTTTATGCTGTTTTGATTATGAGTGTAGATCATTATCTCTTATTATAGAAAAAATAAACTAATGCAGCTATACGATTTCAGAAAATATTTTCTGATATGGTATAGCTGTATTAGTTTATTTTTTTATAATAAGAGATAATATTTATAAAATGTATTTAGCTACATAAATGCGGTTAGTAAAACAACCTAAAATACCTTGGTACGAAATATTGATGATTCATCGAACGATAGTTCAAAAATAAATCATAGTTCCCTTATATCAAATTCTATTCGTGCAACAATAGTTGACCTGTCAAATTACGAAAAAAAAACGCTATGATTGGCTTGCTAGAAAGTCCTAATGGACTTACATTTTGAGAACATTTATTTATACTCAAAATCGTTATATCACCCCAGATATAAATATCTGAAGAAATTAATTACATCAATTAAAATAATAATATATTACAAAATTTACCGATAGTGAATCTGTTATTTCAGTCCAAAGTAATTCCAATATGATATTTAACGATGATGCGTATGGGAAGCATATTTTTGTATGGGGAGAGATAAGAATGTTGATTCATTCTACTTATGTAAAACTTACACCAGAATCACCAAACATTTAATAAGAGATCATCATAATGTATATTTAATGTTTAAGTTAGGTGAGAAAAATAAAAAGCATGTTGAAAGGATAAATATGGATTTTTGATTATAAGCAAAGATAGTGAATTAAACGATGATCGTTATAGAAAATAATTTTACTAGATAACTTTACTTTTTCGTATTTCATCTGACTTTAAACTTCATGTATATAAATGTTATAAATGGCTAGCTACTTGTACACTGATAACTAAATCTGACTCAGATATCTTGAAATGAAAATCTGAACAGCTCCTGATAGCCTGATCTGTTACCTGATAAGCTGATCTAAAAATCAGATCAGCTCCTGATAAGCTGATCTGAAAACCAGACCAGCTCCTGATAAGCTGATCTGATAACCAGACCAGCTCCTGATAAGCTGATCTGAAAACCAGACCAGCTCCTGATAAGCTGATCTGAAAACCAGACCAGCTCCTGATAAGCTGATCTGAAAACCAGACCAGGTCCTGATAAGCTGATCTGAAAACCAGACCAGGTCCTGAAAAGCTGATCTGAAAACCAGACCAGGTCCTGAAAAGCTGATCTGAAAACCAGACCAGGTCCTGATAAGCTGATCTGAAAACCAGACCAGGTCCTGAAAAGCTGATCTGAAAACCAGACCAGCTCCTGAAAAGCTGATATGATTGCTGATACCTGTTATTTGCCCTGGATGAGAAAATTTTAAAACAGTTGGTGTTGACAAGAAATGTGTTGAAGAAAAAGCTTCGTAGTATAAAAACTGGTGAAATAGATACAAGTGAACAACTAAAAGATACATTTAAACCTATAGCAGAAGAATTCATAAATAGTTCTAAAAATATTAAAAGAATTCTTATGAAAGAAGAAAGTAAAATCAAGACAGAAGTTGAAAATATACAAGTTTAAAGCCTGAGAAACCTTCACTCAAGATATAGACAAGTACCCCAAAAGAAACTAGTAGAAGGAACAATATTTGATAATACCATCATATTTAATGATGCTAATACTAAGAATGATGATGACGATGATTTTACTCATAGACTTCCAATTCTGAAGACATTTATACTGACTTATCAGTATTGGAAGGCATAAATGAATTAGATACAAACTATTGTTGATAGTTACATTAAACTGAATGAAGATAAAATACAAGACAAATTAATAATATAGCTTAAAGCATTAATATTCAAGAATATATTTAAATGCAAATTGAGGAACTACAACGTGAAATAAAATTAGAGAAAGAAGACAGTTATAAAATTGAAAAAGCAATTCTAAAAAGTAAATAATTAAAAACAAATTGAAGAGTTTACGGTTAAA
This sequence comes from Tachina grossa, assembly GCA_949987645.1. Taxonomy (NCBI): domain Eukaryota; kingdom Metazoa; phylum Arthropoda; class Insecta; order Diptera; family Tachinidae; genus Tachina; species Tachina grossa. The sequence continues at coordinate 148,169,539 of OX465274.1, read as the reverse complement.
TATATAGATTAGAAAATTAACTACATGTTAGTATAAATAGCTGAAAGTGCAAGATGTAGATCACAACACTTTCGAAAAAATCTGTGAAACAATTCAATGTCTTTAAAAAGGAATTTAGTTAACGAAGTCCATATTAAATTTCAACAACTGTTTGTGCTTGTAGAGATGTAATGACAGGAATATATGATGTTTTATGGAGCTAAGTTAGGTGAAATGTAGAACTATTCTACAGAAAATAGAAATTGTTGATTTTTGAAGACTGTAATTGACACATTCTCAAAGTACAGCTGAAAATAAAAGCTGCACTCTAAAAACCAAGGCAATGGAAAGAAAATATTTTTGAAGTGGTACGGGTACCAAAAAACTTACAAACAGATGATTCTAAAGAATTTTTTAATAAAAACTTGGGAAAACTCATACATAAATAGAAGATTAAAGATTACTTAATATGAAAGCATCAATATTAGAATGATTTAATAGATCATTGAAAGGTATGATGTGAAAAGAATTAGCTTTAATGGTTCATATAAGTGGATTGGTATGTATAAAGATTTACTCAATGCATGCAATAGAAAAGTTCATCGTACCATTAAAATGTCTCCTATTAAAGTCAACTCAACAAATGAGGAAAAGCTACTTAATATAGTATAAAGTAATTTGAAGAATGAATGTTGAATTTAATAAAAATAAAATTAAAACGAAAAATCTAGTTTGTGTTGTTTTTTGTAGGATTGATTAGGAATGATGGGTCTTAAGAAAGATAATTAACTAAATGTAGTGGAATTCTCTAAACTTGTTGGTCTGAATGAAATATTGCTAAAACTTCAGTGTTTAAAATGAACTATAACATAGTGCAATATTCAGCAGCACATCATATTATCACTTTTTATAAAGTTGTATGTATATTTTCCCATCGAAAGCGCTAGCACGCAAAATTTTACAATATGAAAATGGGATTATTATAGAAGATCTTCACTCTATTTATTTCTTTAGCTATCAGATCTTTAGAAAATATAGATAAACTACGGAAATTGGACTTTGATATCCAATCTTTAAGAATGTACATGTGTATGAATAAGTATCAAACAAACTTAGTGAATGAATATACGCTTCAACTAGAATCATGCTGAAGCATGCATAAATTTTAAAATGTACAGTAAACAGATCTTACTTTATATCTGTATCTTTATGAGTATTACATAAATTTATAGAAAAAAAATGAAAGCATGCCGAAGCATGTATAATTTAAAAAAAAAAAAAAATCCTCACGTCATACAATTTTGTAAGCAAAGAAATTTTATGATTTTGTGGTCAATGAAATACATACATATGTATCTACTTTGTAAAAATTCAAAAGAGCGAACTGGTAAATTCTAATAGTAAAGATTTTTAATTGTAACACTCTACATCTCGGACTCTTACGTCACTATCGATAGAAGCATGCATACTAGCAAAATATATAAAGCTGTTAGAAGGTGATGAGACAGCAATTGTATCTGGATCAACCCAACTCATGAATGTATTGTATACGGAGATGATTGATGGTGATGATGACGTTTTTTAAGTGAATAATCATTACATATGAATGCGACAGTGATTGACCCCTCAAACCTCATGTGGAAATACTTGAGGGGAAAATTCTCTCAAAACATAGATATTTCATTGTTTCTAACACTTTATGAATACACCAACGGTGAATTGCTGGTAGAGGTAACTGAGTTATTTGAGATCGATTTGATACAATAGTTGTAAATATATTAAACATGCATTTCTTTGTATCTAAACTAATTTCTACATACCTAATGTATATACCCACCAAAAAATTAGACAAAAATTCTCTATTCCAAGTAGTAAAATCTGAAAAAGGAGTGGCACATTAGAAGAAAAAAAAAATAAATAAAAATAGAGACTGACTGACCAACTAATACGTACACTCTGCCCGATGGGCACACAAAACACACTCAAACATTTCAGAAATATATATACAATACGCTGAACTTTAATAAAATGAAAAAAAAAGTCATATAGAACATTAAATAAAAGCCATAGGTGCTCACAGAAATTTCGTCATACAAAGTCATCTTGTATCCTAGAGGAGCCGTCGACAGGGTATACCTAAATTATATGAAAACGAGTTCGTTTTCTGTTGATCGCTATTAAAGAAGAAAATATGTTTGTTCATTATGATTTAACTAATTTAAAAGTACATTTAAATTCAGTCTCATACCCGTACTTCTTAACATAAAAATTAAAAATAAATGTTATCCAATTCTATATTATACTATGTATCAAAAATTTCAAAAAAGCTGTTATATGAAAGAATCTCCAGCGCTTCTAACTGCATCAGAGTTTAAGAAAAAAAAAACTCCTTTTATTCAATTTAATAAAATTTTAATTTGAAGCAGTAAGCAAATACATCAGCTTACTGCATTCTTATTCATAATCGTATAATAGAATATATAACCCCTAAAGGACAAAGTCTAAAAGTCTTATAAATTAAGAAATATAGAAAATAACATAATTTTTATAAACGCGTAAAGTTGCAAAAGTAATTCAAATGATTTCATCGCAAAAAAACAAACAAAAAGCAGCGATTGTTTTCAACAATTATGAAAATAATAATTACAATATAAAACTCCCTTTTGATTTCCAATGTTTATCAATAAAAAATAAAAAATAAGTAAGTTAACTAACAACAAAAAAAAAACTATCAGTACCTAAGCTGGAGTGCCGGATCAGTTTCATTTAAAAATGTTTATACATTTTCAAAAAGCAAAGCAAGCTTTCCAAAATAAATGTAGAAGGCTATAGCTAGAAAAAATTTTATACCCTATACCTTAAAAAACTGTAAATTAAGTATAAGAAATATTTCTATTATAGTTACTATTACTATAGAGTATGTAAGCACATATCTTCAAGAATTCAGTTTTACTTACAACAGAAAATCCTCACAAACTTTTAAGTAAACGCAGATAAAAATTAAAATGTTTTTAATTTCACCAACAACAGACATCACATGACAAAAAATAAAATAAAAAATGTATTCAAAGATTGAGTTGAACACTTATTTGTATGTACATATATATGTACATACATACATACATACATACATACATACATACATAAAATCAATTTGTAGATATGTATGTATACATATCAAATTTCTTATCAATGCTTAAGTATTTATTAGATCTACATCATGAAAATATATGAAGCGTCGTTTAGTTAAAGCACAATGCAAATATAAACAATCCATACACTCAGGGAAAATCTGCAGCTTAAAAATAAGAATTCATCACATTAATTCAATAATTTTTAATATAATAGAAAATGTATATTGAGATATCTACAAACTAATGAGTTTAATAAATGAATACTGTAAATTAATATTTTGTCCATATTGAAATAAGAAATTTCAATATGACTAAACCTTCGCTAATGGTTCTTATTAATTCAGCATGGTTCTTACTGATTTCAAGTTGGTTTTTCTCTGTGTGTAGATAACTCTTTCAGTCAAAGAAGACGAATGTAGTTAAATAAACAAAATCTGTAATATAAACAAATTTCACACAGACCGACTTCAACGCGAGACAAATTTAAGAATGAGAAAATATAAAGCAATCGTAAGTATAAAAGCATACTAGGATTAGGGAAGTCCAGATATATGATAGTATTTTATAGTACCAAATGTCGATGTTGAAATCAATTTATTTCTACCTACATATAAATACCAGCTCAAATACACACACATAGCAGAATTCATATAAGAAATATCCAAGAAAATTTCAACTACACCCCACCTTTTGCAAATCATGACGAGCCTTAAATTCTCCCTCAGATATACATACACAAATTCCCATGATCATACATACATATACAATATATAAGATTAATCTCAACAACACAACACTCTCACCTACCTGAAATTACAGATAGTCTTAAACTTCTACAGACGTCTATACATATAGATTCTCACGGCTACATATTACAAGAACACCTCGCCCATAATAAATCACAATCATCTTAAATTCTTACAAAAATACATACATACATACATACGCATAACCAATTTACCTCAACAACATCCTCACCCACCTCAAATCACGATCAACCTTAAACTACTATAGAGAGACACATTCACAAATCCCCATGGCTACATATTACGTCAACAACCCTGCCCACCCAAATCATGGTCAGCCTTAAACTCCTACAGACATACAAACACACAGATTCCCCCGGTTGCATATTACTAGAACACCTCACCCCTCATAAATCACAATCAGCCTTAAACTCCTACAGAAATACACACATTGAAATTCCTACAAACATACACACACACACACACACACACACACACACATTCACACACAACTACACACGCAATCGATCTACCTCAACTAAACCCCGCCCCCTGCCAATCAAACCTTCACCTAAATTCTCACAGACAGACAGACACATCCGCAATTTCCTATGGTTACATATTACGCCAACAACGCCACCCACTCATATCACGGTCAGCCTAAAATTCCCACAGTCTAGCAACACCTACATTAGCATTAGAAAAAATAACTTTCACGTTTTCCCGTCGTCATTAGGAAAAATCATTTTCCCGTCGGCATTTGAAAAAATTATATTCATTTTTTGCCGTCGGCATTTGAAAAAAATAATAATCATGTTTTGCCGTCGGCATTTGAAAAAAATAATCATGTTTTGCCGTCGGCATTTGAAAAAAATAATAATCATGTTTTGCCGTCGGCATTTGAAAAAAAAAATAATCATGTATTGCCGTAGGCATTTGAAAATAATTATGTATTGCCGTAGGCATTAGGAGAATATAATAATCATGTTTTGCCGTCGGCATTTGAAAATAATTATGTATTGCCGTAGGCATTAGGAAAAATAAGTATGTATTGCCGTCGGCATTTGAAAAAATTATCATGCATTGCCTTCGGAATTACGAAAAATCATTAGATGATTTTCCGTCAGCATTAGGAAAAACCATTTTCATGATTTTCCCCGTCGTCACATACACACATAAAAACCGCCATACTATGAACCGCCTTAATACATTCACACAAAATATTCCACACACAAACTTCCCACGGTCAGGCAGGCAGACAGACAGACCGACAGACAGACATACACTTAATGTAAACAAAAACTCCTAATGTAAACAAAAAACTCCTAATGTAAACAAAAAACTCCTTATGTAAACAAAAAAACACAAATTTCCAAGAATTTAACAATTTTCAAATTTTAATTACCCAAATTTAACAATTTCAGCAACAATTTAACAATTTTAATTGGGGCCGAATTGGCAGTTCACAACTACTTGTATATATAGAAGTTTATTTTCATCTGTAGTTTTTTTATATTTTATAAATATACATACATATATATTAAGTAAAAAAATAGTAGTAGGTACGAAAACTTTTTGCATACGCATGCCTCATAATTTCTCATTGATAACTATTTTTTTTTTTTTGCTCAACTCGGTGTAAGACCGGGCTCAGAAATATGTTATCGCTCTAGGTGACCAAGAACCCCTAGCTTCTTAATGACATAATTTCCCTATTTCCCTTAGAGCACTGATGGGGTTGCACTTTTGGAGCGATAACGATTATAAATGTAATCAACTTAGAAACGTGGGCTTTAGTTGAGAGCAAAATATATAATTATTTATTGATGACAAAGAGGCAGTATCTTGCAGGTAAAGTGCCTATTATTATTTAGTAAAACATCATTCAATTAACTGCTAAGAGAACCTATGTATATAAATTTAAAATCTATTATTTTTTCCTTTCGCAGAACTTTAATTTTGGTCTCATTTAGCATTCTTCCATAATAATTTTCTGCCAAAACATGCAACAGAGCGACGTAAAGGAAGCAATGCTCGTTTTTGGTCTTCGCATGGAGTTTGGTGAAAACCTTTTCAAGTGGAATAAACTAATTAAAACAAATCAAATATTAATATGGACAGTAAAAAGTTAATTAAAAACAAGTACGAGTGCTATATTCGGCTGTGCCGAATCTTATATACCCTTTACCAAAGTGCGTTTATGTAGTATAGAGATACATACTCAAGCACATACTTACTTTTATGTACAAAGAAAATAATAATAATTTTCAAACCCAACAATCATAGTTTTAGATTTTTCTGATTACTTATACCAATCTAGTAGTTCTTAAAAAAATATAGAAAGTGTGTTAAGTGAAAAAAAGGAAATTAAAAAAAAATGTTTTAATTAGTTACTTTAATGTCTAGAAAAAAAATCATAGTTTCCAGCTCTGGAGCTGTGGCTCTTATTTTTATAATTTTCTATACCAAACTTTTCTTTCCAAAACGTAAAATATATATAATTTATAAAGGAAAAGATAAAAATTAATTAGACTTAGTTACTTTTATATATCAAGAAAGTGTAAGTGTCCCAACCCTGAACTCATCCTTTTTGATTTTTCTGATTTCTTACACCAATCTCTTTCGTTTAAGAATTTAAGAAATGTTTAATTTATAGAAAAAAAGGAAAAATTTGTTTTAGTAACTTACTTTTGTAGAAAAAGTTAAAGTTTTCCAACCCTGGAATCGTCTTTTTAATTTTTTTAATTATTTTTTTTTTATTTGAAATACCAATTTTATTCGTTATCAAGCACAAAATAATTTTATTTAATAAAAATAGATAAAAATTAGTTTTCGGTAGTTAATTTTTTATATCACAAAGAATCCTCCTTTTTGGTTTTTTTTTGATTTCTTACACCATCTTTTTTTTAAGAATATAAGATATGTTTAATTTATAGTAAAAAAGAAAAAATTTGTTTTAGTAAGTTACTTTTGTATAAAAAATAAGATTTTCCAACCCTGGAAACGTCGTTTTAATTTTTTTAATTTTTTTTATTTTGAAATACTGAAGTATAAAATAAGTTTATTTTATAAAAAAAAAATTAGTTTTCGGTAGCTAATTTTTTATATCACAAAAAGTGTGGATTTTTCAAACTTTTTAATTTTTCTGATTTCTTATACTAATCTATTTCTTTTAGGAATATAAGATATCTTTAATTTATAGAGAAAAAGGAAAATTTTGCTTTAGTAAGTTACTTTTGTATAAAAAAAAATAAAGTTTTCCAACCCTGGAAACATCTTTTTAATTCTAGAAGGTTAATGTTTAATTTGAAATACCAATTTTATTCGTACTAAAGTATAAAATAAGTTCATTTAATATAAAAAATAAAAATTAATTTTCGGTAGTTAATTTTTCATATCACAAAAAGTTTCAGTTTCGCAATCCTGGGATCATCCTTTTTGATTTTTCTGATTTCTAACATCAATTTCTTTCTTTTAAAAAATTAGATATGTTTAATTCATAGAAAAAAAAGGAAAAATTTGTTTTAGTAAGTTACTTTTGGATCAGAAAAAAAGTTAAAGTTTTCCAACCCTGGAAACATCTTATTAATTTTTTGAAGTTTAATTTTTTATTTGAAATACTAATTTTATTCGTGGTGAAGTATAAAATAAGTTTATTTAATAAAAATAATTAAAAAATTAGTTTACGGTAGTTAATTGTATATATCACAAAAATCGTAGGTTTTCCAACCCTGGAATTATCCTTTTGTTTTTCTGATTATTTACATCAATCTATTCCTTTTAAGAACATTAGATATGTTTAAGTTATAGAAAAAAATGAAAAATTTGTTTTAGTAAGTTACTTTTGTAAAAGAAAAAAAGTTAAGGTTTTCCAACCCTGGAAACATCTTATTAATTTTTTGAAGTTTAATTTTTTATTTGAAATACCAATTTTATTCATGGTGAAGTATAAAATAAGTTTATTTAATAAAAATAATTAAAAATTTAGTTTACGGTAGTTAATTGTATATATCACAAAAATCGTAGGTTTTCCAACCCTGGAATCATCCTTTTTGTTGTTCTGATTTCTTACATCAATCTCCTTCTTTTAAGAGCATTACATATGTTTAGTTTATAGAAAAAAAGGAAAAATTTGTTTTAGTAACTTACTTTTGCATAACAAAAAAAGTTAAGGTTTTCCAACCGTGGAAACGTATTTTTAATTTTTTTATTTTTTTTTATTTTTGTTTCAGTTAGAAATACCAATTTTATTCATACTGAAGTATAAAATAAGTTTATTTAATAAGAAATTATTAAAAACTAGTTTTCGGTAGTTATTTTGTATGGCAAAATGAAGTTTAAGCCTCCCAGCTCTGAAACCGTCTGCTCGATTTTGCTGATTTTCAATACCAATCTTATTTCAACAATTTCTGATCCACCAAACCAAGAACGAAGTCTCTTCCTTTTCTGGCAGCTTCGGAAAACCGATTTCACGTATAGACAGACGGACAGACGGACAGACGGACAGACGGACAGACGGACAGACGGACAGACGGACAGACGGACAGACGGACATCGCTTATTCGTATTCCCTATACATAAGGATCCAGAATATATATACTTTATAGCTCGTTTATTAATATTCTAGAAATTACAAAAGGAATGACAAACCTATATATACCATTTTACCATTTTTGGTAAAGGGTATAAATATACAAGTTTTATTTAAGCTTTAGGTCCTTTTTGTAAATAGTTGATAACAATATTTATTATTTTATCGATAGCTTCTACACAACGTTGCACACAGGGACAAATGACCGAATTAGGACGACAAAAATGGAATTTTTTATTTTGTTAAATGTAACTACTAATTGCACGCAATAAACCTATAAACATTTATTTTTTTTCAACGCATTATATTAGTCTGTACGTGCGTGCAAAGTATTATTTTCTGTTACACGCACTTATACCTGGCAGCAGGTAACAAAATACACACTTTGCTAACATTATGAAAATATCCGTAAAAGATGTATATATAGAAGTATATTTTAATCTGTAGTTTTTTTTTATATTTTATAAATATACAGTGTTATTTGTTCATTAATAATTATCACATGTAATTTGGCTTAAAAAGCGATACGAACTTTAGCCTGTTAAAATCATAAATATAGAAACAAATAGAGTTCGAATAATAATTAGAATTAACTAAAATTAATAGCCATGGGCCTGTGGCAAAAATTAAATAAAAATATACTTAATAGTAACAAACCAAAAAAGTTTGTCTTAAGTAGAACAAAAAATAAGCAAATTAACTAACATGTGTATAATTAGTAAAAGAACAAAACGACAATGGTAAGACTGTTGTAAATATAGAGATGGTAAAATTGAGCTTACAATACAAAAAAGCTTTCAGCAAATTGAAATACGATGAATCAAACAATTCACATATTCCATTTGCAATAATGCTAAGTATATAAAGCAGAAATTTACATCAACTGACACTACACACAGTGGACCAAACACAAAAGAACGCTGATGATGAAGGTTTAGTGGCCTTCGAAAACGGCTGGCTGTTCCGTTCAACTATGTGTTGTCAGAATATTTACAACTAACTTTGGTGTTATTTGTTCATTAATAATTATCACATGTAATTTGGCTCAAAAAGCGATATGAACTTTAGCCTGTTAAAATCATAAATATTTTTTTTTTTTTTGTTGCTCAACTCGCTGTAAGACCGGGCTCAGAAATATGTTATCGCTCTAGGTGACCAAGAACCCCTAGCTTCTTAATGACATAGTTTCCCTTAGAGCACTGATGGGGTTGCACTTTTGGAGCGATAACGATTATAAATGTAATCAACTTAGAAACGTGGGCTTTAGTTGAGAGCAAAATATATAATTATTTATTGATGACAAAGAGGCAGTATCTTGCATGTAAAGTGCCTATTATTATTTAGTAAAACATCATTCAATTAACTGCTAAGAGAACCTATGTATATAAATTTAAAATCTATTATATTTTACTTCCGCAGAACTTTAATTTTGGTCTCATTTAGCATTCTTCCATAATAATTTTCTGCCGAAACATGTAACAGAGCGACGTAAAGTAAGCAATGCTCGTTTTTGGTCTTCGCATGGAGTTTGGTGAAAACCTTTTCAAACTAATTAAAACAAATAAAATATTAATATGGACAGTAAAAAGTTAATTAAAAAATATACAAGTTTAATTTAAGGTTTAGGTCCTTTTTGTAAATAGTTGATAACAATATTTATTATTTTATTGATAGCTTCTACACAACGTTGCACACAGGGACAAATGAACGAATTAGGACGATAAAAATGGAATCTTTTATTTTGTTAAATGTAACTACTAATTGAACTTAATATGTTCTATATACCAGTACGCAATAAACCTATAAACATTTATTTTTTTCAACGCATTATATTAGTCTGTATGTGCGTGCAAAGTATTATTTTCTGTTACACGCACTTATACCTGGCAGCAGCACCTATAGCGTTTATTGTTGCTAAGCTCGACAGATTTTTGTAAATTTACAATTTAAAGTTCTTTATATATATTTTTAAGCACCATGTAACTAATTTAATTTGCAGTTATTATAAAAACAGCAATTATGTGTAGTGTAGATACAGTGTACTTTTTTTATTATGAAATATATTAAAAAATTTACTTTAGCTAGGGCTATAAAAGAAGTTCCAAGCAGTTCCACGACTTTTCCTTATAAGTTAAAAATCATAACTACTATTAAGTAAAAAAAAAAGTCAAGTGGTGGTCCCCCCGTTTCCCCTTTCAATAAATAGAGCATATTTTCCTCAGGTAGCACACCTAATTCATGTGCAATAAGTTTTAAGCGAATTCGATAAATTTTTTAAAAATTGTTTTCCACATTAGATCCGCCATTTTGAATTTTTCAAAACTAATATATATAAGATTCGTAATCAGCGACCCCAAAAACCCCGTGTTATGAGTTTAAAGCGAATTCGATAGATTTTTCAAAAATTGTCCGCCATATTGGATCCGCAATTTTAAATTTTTAAAACCTGACATCATATTCGTAATCAACGACCCCAAAAACTTTGAGGTACCTAGTTTTATTAAAATTTATTGAGTCCATATGAAGTAAATAATTTTGTCGCACTAAATTTTCAATTTGTCCCTGTGTGCGTTGCAGCGAAATATCGATAAAATAATAAATATCGTTATCAACTATTTACAAAAAGGACCTAAAGCTTAAATAAAACTTGTATATATTAAACTAAAAGGTCAAATAAATTATTATAACGTTAATTAAAAAATAAATTAAATTTTTTTATTCAATAAATCAAGTTAGAATTTCTTAAAACAAGTGCATTTAGAGATTAATTCAGTCTAATTTTTTCTTAAATGAATCTCGTTTTTGGATTATTTCAAGTACGGATTCGCGATTAAGTACACTAGAAAATTTTTGAATAAAGCGCATTTTGAATTTGATTCAATCTCAAGTTTTCTGAATTCAATCATGTTTTGGGTTTATTTCAAGTACGGATTCAGGATTAGATATGGATAAAATTAAGTATTTAGCACTTGAATTATCCGTACTTGAATCAAGCCTTCTGTACTTGATTTAAGTAAATCCATACTTACCGTACTTATGACACCGCTTTGGATTGATTTAAGTACGGATGGATTGATTTTTATTTTGAGTAAATGTTTTACTCTATAAAAATGAAACTTAAACTGCTCTCTGTGAACCCAAACGCTTTTCGACTAAAGGCTAGGATTCACTATCATATACAATCGCACGACTTCTGTAAAAAATACAACGCTAATGAATTTTTAGTCACCCGTATTGCGTACTTCGAGTCAAAAATTCATCTACGAGAATTTTGTCATAAAATAAAGAAAACTTTCACAAGTTTTGTTTAATCAGATACAAGATTTTTCGTAGATGTATATTTGACTTGACAAACGCAATACGGGTTTATCGAAAATGTTCATAAGCTCCATCATACCATTGTTTTGTTTCTAAAAAGTCCTACGATTGTGTAGAATTGTAAATCCCAACCTTTCCTTTTTTGTCTCCTACTATTACTAGGTGTTACCTTCTTTAAGAAATTGAAAGTGATAGAGAAGACAGGTGGTGAACGAAGGGGTAGAGGAAAGCTTCATTATTTTACAACTCTGCTATTTGCACGTTTTTAATAATGCATTGTTGCAGCGCCTCTTGCGTCAAATGAGGCATTTTAAAATTGATTTGAAGCTGTATTTAGTAGCCAATTTATTGGTTATTTTACTTCGTTGGGGATTCTGCTACACAACGAAGGATGGCGCTCTAATGTTACATTAGGTTTAGTATCCGCTGAAGCCGGTATAGTTCAGTGACCAAATGTCTATGCCTTAATCGCATAAACTTTCCTACAACAACTTATATAAAGGGAAAAAATGCACTTCAGAAAAATGCGTGATGTTATTATTTAATGACTGTTGGATACCGCGCTCGAACCCAGGACCTTCAGTTTTATAATCAATATGCCAACTATTTCAGCCAAAGCCAACATTAACTAGTGCTAATAGATATTAAAAAAAACTCTGAAGCTTATTTACTCACTTTCAAGCTTCCAGACCTTCAAAAACAATTTTGCTTAAAAATATGTTTAAACAGTACATCATAATTTTAATCAAGCATTGTCCAATGAGGCAGAAAAATAACCATCTCGTTAGCTGCCCTTAAGGCACTAGGTTCATATGAGTTTACCTCTAAGTTAATTCGGAAATGCCGCGTACAGCTTAATCAATTGAGCAAAACAAATGAGGCTATTAGCGCAGAAGTGGTGTAGTGTAACCTATAATTATTTTTTGGTTGCTGTTCTTATGAGAAATACATTACTTACCAACTATCAAAAAAAGTATAGTAAGCCACCTTTTGTTGTTCTAAAAATAATGGAGCTCAAAAATCCTTTTTGCACAGATCATAATTTTGCAAAGTAATAAAGCAATTAAATAATTAAAAAGAGCAATTGTTTAAATAACTAGATATGGGTTACACTATTTGTGCGCTGATAGCCTCAAATAAGGCAACACTGTGATAGGTTCCCGGCTACAAAATGTTCGGAAAAGGGCTAGCCCGTTTATGGTTGAACAAAAACATTTCTGTGGACTTAAATAAAATATAATCTGAAAAGATATAGGGATAGACATCACAAATACCTGCAAAACATCTCCAGTTCAATATTCTGGTAGGCAAAGCTAATTCTAAGGACGTATAAACAAAATAGTTTTGAAGCTCTTGCATTCTTAATTAAATTTCATCAAGGAATGCTCACTTGGTTTTTACAAACCATTGCGGATTGAGAAAATACTTCAAGACACTTGGTATAAAAAGTAATAGCTGCGTATTATTCTTTCATTTATAATTATGATGGAACTCCATCATAGTTGTGAAAGACTACTTATGTCATAGAAGATACAGCCAATTGCGCAAGGACCTGTAGAAGGAATGGAATCTGTCAGTGCTAGACCAAATGGATGTGTTAATGTTCCTCAGCAGATTCAGTCTAGATAAGGCTGTTTAGCACAATAGATTATTTTGGTTGAAGTCTTCTGTGTTTTCCGTACAATTAAATTCATTCATTAATTTTTTGACTTGATGCAGTAATGTAACTTGATGTTATACAGAAAATTTAAATCCAAAAGACCTTTCATTACGGATTTCAAGTTAAGCAAAGATAAAGCTAAGATATAAACATTTAAGAAAACTAAAGTACATCGTTTAATACTTTTGATACTATTTAAAAAAATTTAATATAGCAAAAATAGTTAAATTTTTCAGCCCTGGCTTATGACAAAATAATGTAAATGTAAGAAAAAGCTTTTTTTAAATTTTTATTTTCAATAGCAATTGAACTTAGACAAATCCTAACACATCAGTCTAACAACACTTTTATCTTTGGCTTTTCTGTGCATTTCTGTGCTTTTTCTGACAGACGAGCATAGCTTATTTGACTATGATATCAATAAGGATCAATAAAATATACATACATTTTATGGATTAAGATATGAATATTGAAAATATTTAATTTGTTTCTCTAAAATATATTCTTAAAATAAAGAAACTGAAATAAGCTCCAAATAAAATTAAATAAAATCCGAATTAAAATCAAATTTTTTTTCTGGCCTTCTGTATGTATCAGAGAACTGTATGAGTTGATTCACTTGCGCTCTCTACTCACTTTTGTAATGCTTTTGTTTTGTCCTTTATCATCAATATGTATTAAGAATATTTCTTGTAGAGTTACCTCTCTCACAACTGACTGTCATTAACTCACTCTCTTTTTAGGGTTCCGTACACAAAAGGTGGAAAGGAACCCTATTGTTTTCGCTACGCTGTCCGTCTGTCCGTCACACGGTATTTTCTCAAGAACCGTGAGAGCTACGGACCTGAAATTTGGACATAGTATGTAGAACCTTGTCCGCTACAACAGCAAATACATGAAAATTAAAAATTAAAGGGTGTTCCCAAACGAGCAACGAAAAATGTGAAAATCCCATGTAATATACATACAATTGTATGTACATATGTATATTGACACTTGAAATTTGTAAAATTATTGTATTTTTATACAGACTACGACAACTAACACTAAAATTTAAAAAAAAAATTCAATTAAAGGGTGTTCTATCAGTTAATGCAATTTTGACTATGTAATTTTGAAAACTTGCTGTATCTTGGAAACCGCAAACACTTGAAATTTTCAAAAACGGTAAAAGTAAAAAATTCAAAAATTATAAAATCGCAAAACCAAAACAAAATATCCAAACCGAAAAAAATTCGCCAAAAATTTAAGAAAAAAAAATCGCCAAAACGAAAAAATCGCCAAAATTAAAAAAAAAATCTGTTACTAAAATAAATCGCAAAATCCGAAAAAAATCGCCAAAAATCGAAAAAAATCGCCAAAACGAAAAAAATCGCCAAAATTAAAAAAAAATTCTATTACTAAAATAAATCGCAAAATCCGAAAAAAATCGAAAAAAATCGCCAAAACGAAAAAAATCGCCAATATTAAAAAAAAAATTATAACACTAAAATAAATTGCAATAACCGAAAAAATCGCCAGAGTTAAAAAAGTCGCCAAGATGAAAAAAAGATCACCAAAATGAAAAAAATAGCCTAGCTATTTTATTTTATAATATTATATAAAACTATATTTGTCAGAAAGAAGAGGTTTTGAGAAGTTTTGAAAACAATCATACTGATTCATTGCTTTAGTGAATCATATGAATGAACAGAAATTGCAAGCAGTGGCCTGCATTTATTAACAACAGTCTTATTGGTATGAATCATGCAATTGCCTCTTTCATTTATGTAATCTTAAGTGCTAGCTCAATATTCATTTTAGCAAATGCAAAATTATGCCGTTTGATTTCTTATCATGCAGATCTCTAGTATGTATATGTAAAGTAATTAAAACAGAAATCAAGTTACTCCAAAAGAAATTTCAACTATGATTTCTATAATGATCAATAATATATATGTACATACATTGTATGGTCTTACATGTCGTTGGTCTCAAGTAGAAAGGCCCTAACTGAAATAATTTTAGCTTTACAGGAGAAAATATAGACATAATAAAAACTATAATATTCAATATGTAACATTTTTTGAACAAGTGCTTGTGAAAGTGTTATTTTTCACACGATTGCTATAAATATTTGTGACGATGTGTGTTTATGTGAAATGTTTTGGGAATCACTGAAAAACTCAATTTACTAAAAAAAATATGAGGTAAGGTCTTTCTACTTGAGACCATCGATATGAATATTGCTGAAAGAGTAAAAAGAATGACATACCTATATATGTATATTATATAGCCTTAACAGATTTGCTGGAGAGTATAAAAAATATCAATAGCAATTGCTAACACTTCGAGTGTCGATACCTGTAGACCACATATTTTCTTAAAAAAAAAATACATACATATATATATATATATATATATATATATATATATATATATATATATATATATGTAAAAGTATCGAAAATAAAGCTATAGTCACACTTGTCAAACATTTGCCCAAAAAAATGTAACCAACAAACACTATTGAAAAAAGTTTTGATCCAGACGCTTGTTTATCAAATTAAACAGTTTCGAACACAACTAATAGATAATGTCATAGATTCAAACCCTATTAGCTGCTCTTTAACTTGACAAACTTTTCTCTGAATTGAACGATTTTTCATTAGCATTTAGTGGTTACGCTTTTTTGGGCAAATGTTTGACAAGTGTGACCGTAGCTTAAGGCTTCTCTACTTATAAATACAGTCTACTCATAAAAATAGATGTGATAAACATTTTCCGTCGTTAGATAATCCGGACTATCCTTAACTTTAAGGTTAATTTGCTCTATTGCGCTGTTTAGAGGACCAATAGCATCCCTTATTTCTTCAAACCTAATCAAATTATGGCCTTTGAGAAGCGTTCAGAACTTTTTAACTTTTCTCAAGGACGTATGATTACATAGTATACACTATGGCAAAGTAACACTATGTAAAAATTGTCACACTTTAGCATAGTTTTACTGCCAAGAGTTAAAACAAAAACGAAACTAATTTAAAGTTCCTAGAAAAAGCTAATTGCCACGTAGCAGCATGTGCTTTATTTTTTGCCCTTTTTCCCTCAAACGCAGCAAATTACATATCATGCTTTACAAATTTTATGATCAATCCAATTCAGTGCTGTGGTTCATTGGTCTTTTGTTCTCCTTTTTATAGTCAATGTTCAATGTTGTCTAACATCGACGAGTTCTCTTTAAGAACTTTATGTTCCGTAAAATTAATTTGTTATACACAAAGAAAACCAAAAACCTCAGCTGATTTGTTACAATAATGAAAGTAAATATATAATATTTGGAAAATGCTTAAGTAAGTAAAATTTATGCAGCACACGTGTTACAATATTGGCTTGTGTACTTTGTTCTGTGGAATTGAAAAGTCTTAAAATTTTTTGACAGCATTTTAAAATGCATTAAAATGTTAAGCGACTTTTTGTTATATTCAGACATAAAAAATAAACTTTTCCTTTTTAATAATTTTATGAATAATTCATGAGAAGACTTTGTTCTGTTTTTATAATGTACTACCAAGTAACTTTTTAACAAATAGTTTTGTAAAGCAGTCATAAAATTTATGCTTTAAGGTATCACAAAGTTACGTGAGTTCAAATTGTTTATGTTCATAATTTAGGATTAAGCTTAATGATTTTGTAAATATATGTAAATATAATTTTATTTTTTTTTACTTACCGCTTTCAAAAAGACCAAGCAAGTTTTCATCAGTTTATTTTTACAACTTTGTTTCTTATGTGTATGTATGTATGCATGTATGTAGTATGTATGTGTGTGTGTATATTGTCCTCACTTAGGTTATGTGAAATAATAAATCGAACCGGTTTGGTAAATTGCAAGAATTTGTTTATTTTAATGAACTTTAGGTCACCGGCCATATCTTTGAAGCTACATCTGTCAAATTGGCTGTCATTTATTACATTATTATTACATATTATTGTATCCCTCTGTAAGGCAAGTTACACGTTAGATTTATTAACGAACAAATAACACCGACGTAAATTGTTAATATTCTGACAAATCCTAGCATAATGGAATAATTAGGTGCTTTCAAAGGTCATCACACCTTCCGCATTCTTCGAAAACAGCTAGTTGTTCCGTTTGGCTAGTGTTTGTCATAATATTTAAATTAACGTTGGTGTTATTATCACACACAAGTTTGGCTTTCCTTAGCGTAATCAAATCATATATATATAAAAATTTTAAATTAAATTGCATTAAATTCATTACTATTCTTTTCAGTCGACTTAAAAATAAAAGCTTTATTATAGTCATCATTTGAAATATTTTAATATGAGCAAAATAGTTTGAACTTCTTTAAACATATGACATACTATACTGTTGGATTTAAAGCCACTCAAAAATTTCTCAAACAAACGACAAATTGTTACATAAAATTTAAAATCAAGAATTGGTATGTATGTGTATATGTCTATCAGCTTTCAAATATTTCTTGTAAAATGTGTGGTGTAATATATATTTTTTATATTGTACACTTTATGCCAAAACATGTAACTTAAATTAGCGCCAAAATAAAAGTTTACAAGAAACAGTCCCACATGCTTTAAACACAAGACCATAAAAAACATTACAAGTATTTTGAAGTAATGTGTTTCTTTTCTACTAACCAAAGGTTCTATTACATAATAAAATAAGTTAAGACAAAAAAAACAAGACTTTAAACATAACATTACATAATAAAATAAGTTAAGACAAAAAAAAACAAGACTTTAAACTAAACATAAAAGCTTAGGCGTTCACTTTAAAGTGCTTTAGATGTTGTAGGAGATCTCTCAAAAGATGAGTAATTCATAATTTTGCTTAAGTCTTTAAGGGCCATTATTACAACTTAAAATTAGCTAAAAGTAGGATTTTATAGGACGTATAAAAAATGTATCATTAGCATAATTTTATTTTAATGTAAAATGAGATAGATATAAGTTATAGGTCGATTTGCAATAATGAAAAGCGTTCTATACATCCGATAAAATCCTACTTTTAACTAACTTTAAGTTGTAATAATGGCCCTAAATGGCATAAATTTAAGTTTAAATAAAAATTTTCTTAAAACAACATAAAAAAAGCAATGTGAGTCCGATCACAAAGGAGATGTGTAAACATCTAGTAATGAAATTTTAAGTTGGAAGTACTTATGCTTTTAGTATCTTTTTTTAAATTAATTGTCTAAAAGTATCAAAACTTTCAATATTGTAAATACATATGAATTTGTTGGTTTTTGTTTGTTTTATTAACCTTATTTGGTTAGCAAATGGGCACACTGCAGTATATGTAACGGGTGTTTTTTATTGAGGTATAGAACTTTAAGTTGGCATCACTTTTTTAACTGGCAGCCGTTTTGTCAGTTGTCAAGTGATTAATATTTAGTTTGGTTTGCCATTTCATCATGAACAGGTTGACAAAAGAACAACGCTTGCAAATCGTGCAAATTTATTTCGGAAATAATGGTTCAGTTCGCGAAGTTTACCGCAAGCTCCGTCCATTTTATGGTCGACGTAATCGTCCATCAGAGCAATTAATTCGGTTAACCATGGATCGTTTTCGCACTACGTTTACTCTATGTGATAATACGCATCCGCAGAGACGTCGAACAGTGCGCACCGAAGAAACAATTGCCGCTGTAGAGCAAAGTGTTGAAGAGGACCCGAATGAATCGATTCGCCACCGTGCACAGCAATTGGAGCTTTGTCCATCAACTTTATGGAAGATTTTGCGCAAAGATCTTGGCTTGCGACCTTACAAGATCCAGCTTGTGCAAGAATTAAAGCCGCGAGAGCATGCAATGCGTCGTGATATTGGTGTATGGGCCGAAAATGAGATTGATCTCGATGCTGATTTTCATCGCAAAATTTTGTTCAGTGATGAGGCTCATTTTTGGTTGAATGGCTACGTCAACAAGCAAAATTGCCGCATTTGGAGTGAAGAGAATCCACATGAGACCCTTGAGATGCCATTACATCCACAAAAACTGACTGTTTGGTGTGCTCTATGGGCTGGTGGAGTCATTGGGCCATACTTCTTCCGAAATAATGCTGGAGAGTCAGTTACCGTTAATGGAGACCGGTATAGAGCCATGATAACCGACTATTTTGTTCCCGAATTGGATGGCATGAATGTGGATGAGTTGTGGTTCCAACAAGACGGCACTACATGCCACACAGCGCACGTCACAATCGATTTATTGAAGGAAACATTCGATGAGCGCATAATTTCGCGGAATGGACCTGTCAATTGGCCACCAAGATCGTGTGATTTGACACCATTGGATTATTTTCTTTGGGGATATGTGAAGTAGCTCGTCTACGCCAACAAACCAGAAACGTTAGGGAACTTGGAAGCCAACATTCGTGGCGTTATTGCCAACGTACGGCCCCATATGCTCGAAAAAGTGGTTGAAAATTGGACCTGTAGAATTGGCTTTATTCGAGCCAGCCCCGGCGGCCGCATGCCCGAAATCATATTTAAACATTAATGGCATAAAATTATCCTTCCAATTAAGCCAAATTGATGGACAATAAAATGATTTTCTTGTGTTTTATTTCAATTTAAGGCTCTATACCTCTAAAAAAAACACCTATTATATGTACTGCATTCAAAATTGCAGTAAGCAGTAAATTTACTGATTACTAAAAAAAATTCAATAAATTTTTACTGCTAATGAAATTTAATTTGCATTACTAGTAAAATCGTAGGGCCGTAGCAAGTGGCAAAGTTTTTTCATTCAAATTTTTAAACTTTTATATGAAAAACATTTAGCCGCTTGGTAGAATTTCATTATGAATACGGGCATTACTGATTACTGAAAATTCAATGCACCTCATCATATAACAAATCATTTAGGCAATCTATAAAAATTGTAGACAAAAATTTTAGTAATCAGTAAATTTTTTTTTGTTTTTACTGAAACTGTAGTGGTACTGCAGTGCTCATCTATGTTAAATGCCTTTACTTTTACTTTTTAATTTTTAATTCCTGTTGTTCATCGTTTAGTTGTTGCTGTTCTTGTTGTTGTGTACGCATTGCAATTAAAATAAATTCAGTAAAGTGCGACTTTGACTCGCGCACATTCGGTTTTGATCATTATTTTTTTTTTTTTTTTGATTTAGCTTTCTTAATTTTTTAAGTTTTTTCAGTTTAAACGATTTTTTTAGTTTTATCGCTTTTTTCTCGTTTTGGCGTTTTGTTTTCTCTTTTTGGGTTTTTTTAATTTTCGCAATTTTTTCATTTTGGCGATTTTTTTCATTTTGGCGATTTTTTCATTTTGGCAATTTTTTTCAGTTTTTTGGGGGTTTTTTCAGTTTGGCGATTTTTTTCTATTTTTGGGCGATTTTGTCATATTGGCGATTTTTTTGTTAAAGGATTTTTTTAATTTTGGCTATTTTTCCGGTTTTTCGCGATTTATTTTAGTCCTAGAGATTTTTTTTAATTTGGTGCTTTTTTTCGTTTTGGCGATTTTTTTATATTTGGCGATTTTATATTTTATTGATTTTTTAGTGTTACCGTTTTTGAAAATTTCAAGAGTTTTGCTCTTACGGTTTCCAACATACAGCAAGTTGTCAAAATTACAAAGTCAAAATTGCATTAACTGATGGAACACCCATTGATTTAAATTTTTTAAATTTAGTGTTAATTGTTGTAGTCTGTATAAAAATACACTAACTTTTAAAATTTCAAGTGTATATATGTACATACAATTGTATGTATATTACATGGGATTTTAACATTTTTCGTTGCTCGTTTTGCAACACCCTTTACTTTTTAACTCTCATGTATTTGTTGTTGTAGTGGCCAAATGTCTACATATTGTGTCCAAATTTCAAGTCCGTAGCTCTTACGGTTCATTTTCACCTTTGGTGTACGGAAATATACAGAAAAATAAGCGGCGGCGGCGCACCGTCGGCTTCGAGCCGATCGAGTTGTTTCTCTGCTTGGTATTGCTTCTTTCAAACACTAATACACTCATGCATAGCTTACACTGATTTGACAATGCAAAGCAAAAGCAAAAAGCAAAGAAATCTCAGCAAAGAAATTTCAGCAAAGAAATCAAAGTCAAAAGATTTTTGCCCCCTAGCGTATAGATGTTTACACATCAAAACAGTACACCATTTTCAATGACTGTCTCATTTCATCATTAATTTTACTATTATTTTCCAATAAGCCGGTGACTTTTTAATTCCCAGCCTCTTAACATAGGGTCTACATCTAACATAATATGTAAGATAAGAGCGTCAAATTCAATCGCAGAGCGAATCATGTTACGTGTAGACTTCAAATTAGTGTTATCTCAATCTTATAAGATTTTTTATAAGAGCGTTGTTATAAAAAATCCTATAACAACAATCCTATGAGATGAAGTGTCAAAAACACACGTATTTGAAAGTAAATTAGTATGCATGTGTGAGTGTTTATTAAAATAAATGAAAAACAATGTTTAGGACAACATTTCTGGGATTTTATATGTTTAATGGCCATTATTACAACTTAAAGTTAGTTAAAAGTAGGATTTTATCGGACGTATAAAAATTTTATCATTTGCAAAATTTTACTTTAACTCAAAGTGAGCGATAAATTACAGGCAACTTTATCCTACCTGGTAAGTTAAATCCAATTTGCAATAATGGAAAGCTTTTTATACGTCCGATAAAATCCTACTTTTAAATAACTTTAAGTTGTAATAATGGCTCTAAATGTATTTAATTGATTCATAAATTAAATTTTATGTGAAAATGCGAAAATAAAATAACTAATTATACAAAAATAAAACATGTTAACTCGCTGAGAATTTGCATTAAATGAAATGTTATAAGAAAACTGAAATTACGTGTTCCTGTTGTATGAGATGAAGAGAAATGTCGGCATTTTATTTTTGTTATTCTGCCGACGTTCTCTCAAATATTATGTCAGAGTTAATCTCAGTTGTAGACGATATGTAACTGAGATGGAGAGATGTTTGCTTTTAACCGGCAACTGTCAGTTGACTCCTGTCAAAATTTAAAGAAAAAATCGCTCATTCAGTTCAATAGTGACGTAACTCAAAAAATTCGTTTTTTGATTTAATAATGCAGAATAATAACGCATTTCGTATTTTATCTTGCATACATATTTCATATAAATAGCTTTTACTATAAATTTAAGTTTTTTCCACTTACTTTTAGTACGAATCATACTTAAAAATTTAAGTACGAATAGCACTAACATTTACTTAAGACAAACCGAAAACAGGATTCCTTTAGAAAACCAATCCTGGAGTTTCTTAAATTGAGTATGAAGAGCTTAAATTATTTTAAAAAAATTAAACGAAGTACAAAGTTCTTAAATTGAGTAAAAACCTTATTTAAAGTACGATTTTGTGTACTTACTACACATATAGAAAGAAGAATAAAAAACCTTTTAACCAAAAAATTTCAAGTTCGTTAGTGTGCTTGTGATTGTAATTCAATAAAATTAAAAAATTAATATATTAAAATAAAAATAATAATTGTATTTTTTAACGGAAAATGTTTTATTTAAAAGTGACTAAGCGCGGCTGATTTTTCACGTGTGCAAAATTGTTTTTAATAATATAAAAGTGAACATAATAAAACTATAATATCAATGTTAAAATGTAAGTTAATAAATAAATGAATCCCAATAAGCACTCAAAAAATTAAAATTCAAGCACTTGAAATTGAACTGGAAACAAACTTGAATTCAGGCATTTTTTTCAGGTAATTTTCAAGTTTGAAAATATTTTTAAATAAAAAATCAAACAACATACATATATTCTCCAACCTTGTCAAATGTGTAATTTATTTATTATTAAAACTGAAATTGTGGTGAAAATATCAAAAACAAATAAATAAAAGTGAATTTAGGAAACAAAGGTGAGTAAAACGTGAAAACCATAGCGAAGGCAGATTTGCAGAAAATAGTTATTAGAAAACAAAGGAATTGCATTTTGCTTTCCACTTTAAAAGCCTTGTTTTGCAGCTTAAAATATACTTGAACTCAATTGTAATACAAGGTGGAATTACAGTACAATTCAAGGCTTGAATTAAACCGTACTACAACTGAATTGTTCGCATTGAGTTCAAGTTTCCTTTTCACTGGAGAATGCTATTGAATTAAAGTGTGAATCAAGCATAATTCAACCCTTGACAATTGATTGTGTGGCTTCAATAACACTTGCTTTACACTTGATTTCAAGCAAAATTGCTTATTGGGATAAGACAAAAAGTGAAAAAGGACGACTCCAAACTGCTAAATCTTCTGAGGGAAGATTTAAAGAGTAAGTAAAAATATGAGTTTTTGTTATTGATTGTGCGTATTGTTTTTAACTAGTCCCGTTTCAAACACGGCAATTTTAGTTGAGCAACTTTTTAGTTCATAAGCGGGAGAGAAAAATATGATAGTTCCCATTTTCATTATCTTCTCCTTCATCTTTAATAAAATCAAAAGTTGCTCAACAGAAATTGTAGTCTGTGAAATCAGTATAATAATTGCTTCTGCTCACGTCTTTGCAAATAATAAAAAATACACACTTTGTCAACATTATGAAAATATCAGTGAAAGATTTATATATAGAAGTATATTTTAATCTGCAGTTTTTTTATACTATATAAATATACATACATATCTACATAATATGTAATATTATTAGGTAAAAAATAGTAATAGGTACGAAATCTTTCTGCAATGCCTCATAAGTTGTTATTGATAATTTTTTTTATTTTGCTCAACTCGCTGTAAGACCGAACTCAGAAATATGTTGTCGCTCTAGGTGACCAAGAACCCCTAGCTTTTTAATGACATAGTTTCGATTAGAGCACTGATGGGGTTGCACTTCTGGAGCGATGACGATTATAAATGTAATCAGCTTAGAAACGTGGGCTATAGTTGAGAGCAAAACAGATAATTTATTCATTGATGATAAAGAGGCAGTATTGTGCAGGCCAAGTATCTATTATTATTTAGTAAAAAAGCATTCAACAAATAACCTATATAAATTTAAAATCTAGTATTTTTTCTTCCATAGAACATACATACATCTTGGACTCACTTAGCATTCTTCCGTCATAATTTTTTGGCAACACTGTTAGCGATGCATGCAACAGAGCAACGTAAAGGAAACAATACCCGCTTTTGGTCTTTTGCATTAAATTTAATTGTTATTACCATAGAAATTCAATAAAAAGCTGATTAAAAATTATATTAACAGCCAATCCCACGATGTCACAAGTTAACGTTCTCTAAATAATATGAGTCACTCACTCTCGTGCGCTTGAGCGCCCCAATAATATTCGACTTATCGTTCGTCTGGTTTTACGTTTCTAACGTAAGCCCATATACCCTTTGTCAAACATCTATATTGCCACATCAGCGATTTCCCAGATTCATCGTCAAATGAGAATAAAAAATTGTTCAAATGTATAAATTGTGCTTTAAAAAATGAAACTCTGTTCTAATTGAGCTTGCAACAAGT
Source organism: Tachina grossa (assembly GCA_949987645.1). Taxonomy (NCBI): domain Eukaryota; kingdom Metazoa; phylum Arthropoda; class Insecta; order Diptera; family Tachinidae; genus Tachina; species Tachina grossa. The sequence goes on along the minus strand of OX465274.1, from coordinate 148,144,601 downwards.
GGCAGCCAAAAATAAACAAACTTAACAAAACAATTTTTGTTAAAGATAAAAAGTGTACATAATTACTAAAGAGTTTTTTATTAATATAAATAATGATGGAAAATACAACAAGCTATGCAAAATCTTCTGAAGAATCACCCAAATGGAATAATGATCAACAGCCCATTTATTTAGGTCATTATTCATGGTCATTTGGGTGATTGTCATTATCGTTAGGTTTTTGAAAAAAATCAACAGACCCAGAAAAAGTGTTCTACCTTGCTGGCCTTTGGACGGGTGCAATAATTTTCTCTTCTGTGAATACATATTTGCACATGTAGGTATGTATGTATATACATATGTATGCGCAACGGCGCCTTCGTAGAGTAGAAGTATATTTTTTGTTTAGCTGGCCATCGTCCGATCCTAATTACTCTCTCCACTAGGTATGGGCAAATGTAAATACATATACATATATTATTATATGTATGGATTTTCAAGGATTTTCAAGGATTTTCAACTCTGTGTATGTAGAACAACTGCTTAGATGAATAAATACGGCCTTATGTATAACAAAAAACTGACATAAAGTAAGTGACGATATTGAACTAGGTGCTAACGAGTTTCTCTATACAATTTGACATTAAAAATCCACTGCATAATGTGGTTTTAACCCACTATTAAGTACCAGGTTGATTAATGCTAACTTCTTGACCGTTTTTTCTTATACATAAGACCGGTAGTTTCTAACCAACTTTCATTATAACTAGCGGTAGGCTAGTGCTGGTAGGCAGAAAATCTTTACTCATCGAAGCTGTTGTCGAACACACATACATACATACCTAGAGAAGAGTATCACAAATATCAGCCAAAGGACGCAAAACTTCTTACTTACAAGCTTAGACTTGAGGAATCCGCCAACGACGGGTTACGCAACAAACCCATTGCCAGCGAAGCCGGTATTATATTTGCTCATTGGCAAAGCAAAATATTTTATTTGTGCAAATAAAAATAATTTGTTTTATTTTGTCTCAGTCGACAATTAAAATTCAAGTGCCTGCTTTTGACATTAGAGTTCGTACAAATGACTTTAAAAAATGTTACTGGGGCACAAATTTATATTGAAATGCTTACGTTATCGTTCGCACTCATTTTCTTTCGATTTGTTGTGCTAAAGGCTTTTAGTGGAACGCAAAACAGCTGTTTGTCATTTAAAATGCTTGCAAACGAAAAGGAGTGACATCGTGGGATTGGCTGTAAATATTTTTATTCCAAAAATCAAGTTAGCATTTCTTAAAACAGGAACATATTGAGATTAATTCAATCTAATTGTTTCTTAAATGAATTTCGTTTTTGGATTATTTCAAGTACGAAGTCGGGATAAAATCAACAACATTTTTAGATTAATTCAATCTCAGCTTTTCTTAAATCAATCTCGTTTTGGGAGTATTTCAAGTACGGATTCGCATTAAATCAAAAAAGAAATTCTTGAATCAAACGTATTTTGAAATTAATTCTATCTCAGGTTTTTTGAAACCATTCTGGTTTTGGATTTATTTCAAGTACGGAATCGGGATTATATATGGATCAAATTAAGTATTTAGCTCTTGAATAGTCCGTACTTGAATTAACCCCCTGTTTGTGTAAGACGTTTCAGTTAGAAATCTTGGCGTTTTTGTAGTAGATTAAAGAAAAGTTGTACAAGTTTCCTTTAATTTATTACAAAAACGCCATGATTTCTAACTCAAACGTCTTACATAAACAGGGGGTTAGTCTTTTGTACTTGATTTGAGTAAATCCGTACTTATCGTACTTATGACACCGCTTTTAATTGATTTAAGTACGGATGGATTGATTTTTATTTTGAGTGTAGTCATTGTTTTCTGGGGAAAAAACGACCACCAGAACTGATGAAATTGGCTCTAGGTTTAACGAATCTTACGCAGAATCTGTACTATTAATTTCAATGGTAAAAAATAATATATTGTTTTCCATTGGAGATTGCCGTTCGGTTTTAACCGAAACTGAAACCGCGGTTTTTAACCCATAAAAACCGAAACCGAAACCGACAAAAATATCGTCGGTTTTTAAGTTTTACTTTAAGATTATTATCTCGTTTAAAAATACAGCAAATGTACTTTACATTGAAGACTTTTATACATTACTAAGCATTCTGTAACAATGAAAGGTAAAAAATTCTAAAATTTTAAGAAAATTTAATGTAATACGTAATGAATCGTCAAATTATACAATATAAAATGTCTTTGGAAAGGAAGTCCCTATAGCCCCTTTTTATTTTAAAACAGCTGGGGGGGTCCCAGCTAAAACTTAGGCGTTCAAAAGAACTGCCAAAAGAAGTTTTGAAACTTTAAAAGAAAACAAGGCTAAAGAGCCGATTTATGTTAATCAAATTAAAGTCTGATTTTATTCTACTTATTCTTTGGCTTATATACTAATTTTGAAAATAAATCTTAACCTTTCTAACTTATTCTAAACATACAAATATTATTGTTTTCTCTTTCAATACTATGAAAGATCGTATTCACATTTCCGTTTAACCAATCATCGTATTTTATATTTAGAATTGCACTCAAACAGAAATGTGTCACTCAAACAATTATTCGTAAGCAGTTCAGCATTGCACCATGCATGCATACAAAGAAAGTAATGTTATTGATACTTTATTAGTTCTTTGTTGCTTTCATTGTGCAAGCATTATTAACTTGTTTGATACACTACATTAACAATTCTTTGTATTGTACCTGTTATCAAAAAATCTATAGCAGATGTAAAGCAAGAAGACGACAATTTTAACGGTATTCTACAAGAATTTGTACTTTATAAAGAAATGAACAGCAAAACAACCAACATATTGCTTCGCAAGGCAATAACGCAATAAAGCCCGCTTCAAATGAAACCGAAAGAGTGTTTTCTGTCGCTGGTAACTTCTGCACAAAAATAAGATTTCGTTTAAACGACTCTACATTGAACGCTTTGACGTTTCTGAAATTTTATTACTTAGATAATTAAATATAAATTTTTTATTCTTACACACTACTAAATGTTTGTTTTCTAATATAAGTACCTGAATTGAATACAAACCAGAGAAACTCTATCATCCCTATAGTAATAATTTTTTCCCTCGAAAAATTTTTCTTCTTTAATCTATTACCAAACAGTCGTAGTCGTATTTAAAATACGCCAACCACGATAAGGCAGAATATTTTTTACGTGAATTTTTTCACTTTTCTCTTGGTTTTGTTCACTTTATTCTTGCAGACGAACTGAATTATTACATCGAATAATTTCAATATTTTTCTTCGAATTGAAAAAACTATTCATTTTTGGGACAATATAAGTATGTAATGCTTACGATTGTTAACAATAATTCCCTACAACACATTTTTTCATAGAGTATTAATCTCTATGGTTCACAGACAGTAAATTTCATGGTGTTGCACCACGGTGGTATACTTAATGAAAAAAAAACTAAATCAACAGAAGCACCTCTATGAGTATAACTTTAAAGTTAAATAAAACTCATTTATACACAGAGAAAACAGTGCCTAATAATTACCTCATAAAATAGAACAAAATTAATAAGAAATCTCTATGTTTTTTTTTTCAATAAGGAAATCTTATTAATTTCATAGAGAAAACCTTTTTCAAAAATTCAAGAAGAAATCTTGTATTTTTTTTAAAAGGTTATCTTATTGATTTTTTTAATAAGGTTTTCTTCTTGATTTTATGTCTTTCTTTATTCTTTGTGCTTTGCTTATATATTTTCATTTAAATTCTATACCATATACTTTGAAAGGAGATAAGTATTGAACCAGCAAACTTCTGACTGATAGACAAACACTCTAACCAATATGCTAACAAGAAGTCTGAATAACCATTGAAATAATTTTGCAAACATGCTTATACAAAAACGAAAAAGATCATGAAAAAAAATTGTCTGTGTCTATTTATAGATATGAAATAACAAGACACCTCCTAAAATCTAGAAGATTTCCTTATTAAAAAAATCAATAAGATGCTTTACACATAATCATATAAGAACCTAATAAAATCAAGAAGAAAACCTTTTTAAAAAAACCAATAAGGCAACCTAATAAAATCAATAAGAAATCCATATAGTTTACAATTTATAAGAAAACCTAATAGAATCAAGAAGTTTTTCTCTACGGATTGTTTTTTTTTTGGTGCCAAAAATAACGGAAATTGAGTAAAAAAAGTTGAGAATAATAAGATTTCTTCTTGATTTTATGTGGTTTTCTTCTTGATAAAATTAATAAGATTTACCACATAAAAACAATAAGGAATCTTTATGAAAAAATCTTCGCTTCTTTCTGCTGAGATACCCCTTAGCCTAAAAACGTTTCATAGAGAAAATCTTATTGATTCTATGAGGCAGTTTTTTCTCTGTGTAACCTACAATTTTTGTGATTTTTTTATTAAACTTAAATTTGTCTGATTTTCAATTAATTTGTAAGCTTTATTAAAATTCTTCCTTTTTTACATCGACGTAGACTGATAGCGAGAAAAAAATTTCACGTGATATTCAAGATAGCATTTTTCTCTTCGAGGGGAATGAAAATTTCACATGAAGAAAAATTCGATTTGTTTTTCACGCTAGGGATGATTATTTTTAAATCACCATTTATCTTTCCAGCACACATACCTATTTATATATATGTATATTTTTAAAACCGGAAACCGCGGTTTTCTAATTTCCACGGTTTTTGGCAAACCCTAGTTTCCATCATGACTGTTCAAGGGCGGAAGAGGCCGAACGACCAGCTGTGGGCTCTACATCGAAGTAATTTAAAAAAATTCACCACAGATATATAGAGTTTGTATGCCATAAGCATCTCACATGACTCAATTCTTTCACTATTGGATGACTAGCTGGGTATGAGAAAAGTTTGCGGGGTAGTTCAACACCAACGATGGCCAAGGTATGGTCGTCAGCCAATAAAGTCATGAGCAAAAGTTTTTTTTTGAGAAGCATGCAGTATAATCCACACTGGCCAACTTCAAGAGCATAAAACATTAAATTATGAATATTACGCCAAGTAGTTGTATGGGTCTCAGGAGGATTTGAAAAAGTGCACCAGATTTGATCAAAGTACACGCAAAGAAAAAATATGGTTGAAGTAACCATAATCAAACAGAAACATACTATGATTGATCTATATGGTTGCAGTCAAATAATATTATTGTCAATAGAAAAGCAAACTTTAATAATATTGTTATCTGAGTTAATAATAATATTATCTACAAAAACAATGAACTTTGTTACACCTAATCTTAGTATTGTAAATATGTAAATTACAGTCCTTAATAGACGTACTTATGTACAGTTTGTCAAATATCTCTTTGCAAGGTCAAATTATTTCAACACTAATATGCCACTTGTTCTTTGCAACAGTGAATAGAGAAACCTCCATTGTAACCACACACACAGGTCGGAAGTCCTCTTTTAAAAATGTTATATGTACCTATAATTATGAAAATGGTCTAAGTCATGTCCATTTTTGTTCTGAAATATTATATACAACTTTAAAAAACTTTAATAAATGTTTAATAGATATTAAATCAATTTTTATTAGTAGAGAGTAGAAATCCTCAAAATTAAAATGTTGCATAGTATAAAAATATATATTGATTTGTTCAAATGTAATCTACTAAATATCTCGTCCAAAGCAATATATGACTTAGACCACTTTCATAATTAAGGGAACATATTTTGTTGTTCTATTTTATAAACTTTTCTATTAAAATAACGGTGTTTCCTCTTAGTCTTAAAATAGTTTTGAAAATTATTTTTTCTAACCCAAAAATACAAATATTGGTCTACCTTTTAGCTAAATTTGTTATAACGATCGAGTACAACTTGTCTGTTGATGTATGGGGAATGTAAGTGACACGTACTGATATCGTGGCTTATTTTGTAAGCAAAATTGCACCTTTCAGGCATCCCATAACACTTTTTGCATTAAACCTAAATAGCAAAATAAGCGAATGATATACCACTGACTGCTAATCAGCATTACTTTTATCATAGATTTCGTACAGTATATTCTTTTACCACTGGTAAGTTACTCGAAACTAAAAAATTTATGTAATATTTGGTTTTATTGCATTTTTCTCTAAATTACACTTCACTAAAAAATTCCTTGACACAAGAAGTAAAATTTTAATTTTAACAAATTAAAATAAAAATGTTGCAAAAATGTTTAATGTGTAAATTTATTGTTGACTTACTGCAGTTTGAAGAAAATCAAAAATTGATTTTATAAGCATATTTTTGATTTAGATGTGGTAAAAAGTTAAAAGTTTGTAATGCCACTTTCTAACCCATCACACATATAATTTGCAATACGTCCCACACACTCAAAGAAAAAATACGGTTGAGGTAACCATAATCAAACAGCAACATACTATGATTGAATTATATGGTTGCAGACAAATCATATTATTGTTAATAGAAAAAAACTTTAACAATATTATTATCTGAGTTAATTATAATTGTTCATACTTTCACAAACACTGACTTGTATTTTAAACTACAGTTCTCCTGTAGTTCATTGCACCTCACAATTAAACAAAAAGAAACAAGACACTGTTTATAATTACGCTGCATAAGAATATCAAAATTGGGTCATAAATAATTGCAAACTTGCAATTATGCATGAATGATTGTTTTTTGTACAATGAACTTGTACTTAAGCAATACACTTAATAAAGCAAAATTTTATGACCTCAATTTAATTAAGCAACACAATTAATAGTAAAAAATTTTAATGACATATCAATAAGTTAGTATATAAGAAAGAAAGTTAAATAAAACATTTGTTCAATTACATTTTGAAAAGAAAACAAAGTTGTTTTAACCAAAAGTGATTTAACCATCTCCACGCAACCAAGTTTCAAGTGCTTGAGTTGCATCAATAAATTTTCCTGGTGAATCGCCTTGAAGATAATCCAAACAGGTTAAACAAACTAGTTTATCCTTATTCATTTAGTGAATTAAACAATAATATTATCTGAGTTAATTATATTATAATCTTAGTATTGTACATATGACAACACTATTGTTAGATGTGAATAAAATATAATTGAGACTGACCATACCATGATCTAATGTTATAATAATATTGTTAAATACGACCACACTATTATTTAATATAATAATACTATTTTATTTTTTAATCATGTATTTATTGTAGAAACAGCTGTGCGTTAAATTCAAAATAAAAATAAATTAGTATTGTTGTAATAAAATGTATATTTAGAAATATATACTTACACGACATACAGACATGTCTGTATAAAGAAATACACAAATATTTATTTATTCATTTAATTAACACCGCCCGTGTACTACCAATGTAAAAACGAAATACTGAACTGACAGATGGTTCTGAAAACAGATTTTTTAAAACTTAAGATAGTATGGTTTTGGATAACATTATATTGTTATTTACATCATATTATTTTTAAATAATAATACAAATTATGTTGGAGCCATAAATTTTTTAACAAAACTATATTATAAAACTCTAACCATATCACACTTTTTTATGGATGTGATAATGTAATTATTAAATTCAAACATTACTCTGTTTATCGCAACGACATAAATGTTTAAAATAACAATAACTAGTTCTCGACGACCACACATTTGTTTTAGAGAACATAATATTGTTTTCTCAACCATTCTACAACCATAACTTTTCTTTGCGTGTAGGCAAAGCTGCACACATCTGCAATTGCCTATGCAAAAATCAATGAATCAATCAAAACTATCAACCTCATGCGCCCTATTTTTTGGACTAAGCTCTACAACTGACAAATATCAGCTCACAAATAGGAATTCTAAAAGAAGACCGAGTAACAAAACTATTATACATCTTCAGACTGTCGGTGTATGTTAAGATGACAAAAGAGTAGGTTAGGCTGAACCGTTTTTAATCGTTCATCGAATCCACATCCATTATGAAGCCATTTTCAAATTTTATGAATATCAATAGCAACTTAAATCAAGAACTTAGCACTTGCTTAAGAAAATCTTTTGTGCACATGACATAATTATGCAACAAATTTCAGTACAAAAGCATCTAGGACCCACAATTATATAAAACTTTTAATATAGGGTCCGTCAGATAACTTTTTTTTTTTGAAAATGCTATAAAAAAAACTACTGAAGCTTCAACTGTATGGCACGTAGCGCAGTCTTGTTGAAACCAAATGTTGCCAATATCCTCCTCTTCAATTTTTGTGAACAAAAATGTGTTCAACATGGCCCGATAACGATCGCCATTGACTGTAACGGCCACTCCTTGCTCAATGGCCCAATTATGCCTCTGGACCAAAATCCGCACCAAACAGTGACTCGTTTTGGGTGCGTCGGCTTTTCAATGTATGCGTGCTGGTTTTTTGTGCCCCAAATGCGACAATTTTGCTTGTTTACATACCCGCCAAGATCAAAATGAGCTTCATCTGAAAAGATGATTTTTTTGGCAAAATCAGCATCTTCTGTAAGTCAATCGCAGGCCCACTTAGCGAAGCGAAAGCGCATTGGATGATCAGTTGGCTCATTCAGCGGAAGGATAAAACTAATTAACTGTCAAATCAGTCATGAGCTAAGTGTTACCATTCACGAAATAAGCACTAGTTGAAAGAAAAAAAAACGTTAGATGGCGGACCCTTTATAATTTATGAAGTGGGCACAAGCACAATTTGCAAGCACCAAACGTTCATTTATTATAAATGGTGTCCCAGCAAGAACGCAAGATTTAAATTTTAAATAAAACACAGATATTAAAAAAAAAATCGTGAAACTTTATTATATCGTAAAGTAGATAAAATGAGGTTATGTGTGGAACAACAAATCGGGCAGATGGCCGCCGCGGCTTTGCTGGCACACACGCGATCTTTTAATGAAATTTTCAATGGCCGTTTTGCATAAATGCTGCGGTATTTTATTAATGCAGCGTCCAATTTCCGCTTTTAAAGCTTAAGTCGTCTGCTGCTTATTCGCGTAAACCATCGACTTCAAAAAACCCCAAAGAAAAAAGTCTAATGGTGTTAAATCGCACGATCTAGGCGGCCCATTCTGGGCTCCAAAGCGCGAAACAACATGACCGGAAAATGACTGATGTAGCAATTGAATTTTTTCTCTGGCTGTATGACATGTTGCGCCGTCTTGTTGAAACCACATGCCCTCCACATTCATTTCTTCAATTCTAGGCACGAAAAAACTTGTTATCATTTCACGATACCGACTGTTTGCGCTTGACCTGCGTTTGAGCGACATCATCACGTACAGCTGCGACATTTTTGGTCGATCGACCTGGTCGAAGGCGCGTTGTTGTCTTTATATCACTAACAGACCCAGTTTCGGCAAATTTATCCATTAATGTCTTTACAGTTGACTCTTTTGGAGCATTATTGTGACCCCAAATTGATCGCAAATTTGCGAACTGTAGCCGCAAAACTTTCACCATTTTGGTAAAACAATTTCACAATGAGAAAGCGTTGTTCAGTCGTATAGCGCTCCATTTTTACTAACCTCGTACCTTCTACTAGCAAACAATAACAATTGTTCAAATATCAAACAATGACACTTCGAATGGCGCCAAATTTAAATCTTGCATTCTTGTTGGGACACCCTTTATTATTCACAGTCCAAAAACTTTTAAAAGTTTAATGGACACTTTGTTGAAGTAGATTTCTACATAAAACAAAAATTTAAATAAATAATTTATAATACATCAGCCAGTAACTTGAATACAAATTCACAGTAAAATAAAGTTTGTCCCAAATGCTCTACTAAAATATTAAAGAACAGATACTCCCACAAATTTTTCGCTTTAAATTTATGTATATACTTTTTTACCTAAAAATTTCAGTTGCTGTAAATCTTAGACGACTTAAATAGTACGCAAAAGAGTATTTCACAAAATCCGTTAACATCTAAAGGTGGATTTAAGTTAACAAAGCAAATAATATACAAAAAAAAAAAAAATAAAGTGTGCCCTGAATATAAACTTAACAACTTAAATACATTTTTCTTCTATCTGCTTACAAGTAAAATCCACTACCAACATATTCTTGTCAACATTTAAATAATCGAGCTATGAAATTTGGTAGAAGGTTCAAAGGCTTACAAACAATTTATTTCCATTTAGAACTTTTCGCTTGACAGTTGTTTGTAAAAACATAAAAAATATAAAAAGAAAAAATCCTACAACAAAAAGACTTGGAAATTTGAAAACTACTCTAAAGCGCACAAACTTATGCTGTTGTACAAAATTCAAGAATTTATTTTCAACAAAGTATTGTTTGTAAGAAAAATCTCTGGATAAGAAGCTTATGATGAAATTTTGCATTGTCAGGGTATAGATAATCGCTAGTCCTTAGAAATTTATTTAAGGTATTACATATATATATGAATATTATCGATTTTTTTATTTTCTTTTTAAATACACTCCTCGCCACTTGAATAGTAGACCCTCTTAAGCTTAAATTAGACGTGCCATAGCCATAACCAAAATCAAAATTCAAATGGTTTATATGATTATGGATATGGCGTTATGGCAAGTCACCTGTAATCAAATATAAGCATAGTACTCTGTTAAAATTTATAAAAAAAAATGTTTATCAACATTGATTAATTCGTACGAATAATTTGACATGTAAACAATATTAATTGGCGCCTGAAATTATGCTACAATTTCTGTTTTTTTTTTTTTTTTTTTTTTTTTTTTGTAGAAACACCCCATGTGTTTGTTGTAAATTCCGTACGAAACAAGTGGCACTCTACTTATTTCTCATGAAATCTTAAAATGTTGAATATACATTTCAAATGTTTTTCCCAAGATAAACAGAGTACTATACTCTGCAACATTGCAACATTTTTTCATGAACAATTTTTTTTATATGTGCTTTGGCAGCATTTCGCGTGAAATGTTGAACAAAGTACCAGGCTTTACGCAGAAAAATATATGATTTTGATATTTGAATACGAAAATCGCTTATTCAATAAAAAAAATTTTTTGATGTGTAAACATCTATACGCTAGGAAGTAAAAATCTTTTGCTGAGATTTCTTTGCATTGTCAAATTGGTGTGAGCTATGTATGAGTGTATTAGTGTTTGAAAGAAGCAATATACCAAGCAGAGAAACAAATCGACCGGCTCGAAGCCGACGGTGCGCCGCCGCCGGTTATTTTTCTATATATTTCCGTACACCAAAGGTGAAAATGAACCGTAAGAGCTACGGACTTGAAATTTGGACACAATGTGTAGACATTTGGCTCTACAACAAGAAATACATGAGAGTTAAAAACTAAAGGGTGTTCCAAAACGAGCAACGAAAAATTTTAAAATCCCATGTATTATACATACAATTGTATGTACATATATACACTTGAAATTTTAAAAGTTAGTGTATTTTTATACAGACTACAACAATTAACACTAAATTTAAAAAATTTAAATCAATGGGTGTTCCATCAGTTAATGCAATTTTCACTTTGTAATTTTGACAACTTGCTGTATGTTGGAAACCGTAAGAGCAAAACTCTTGAAATTTTCAAAAACGGTAAAACTAAAAAATCAAAAAAATATAAAAAAATCGTCAAAAACAAAAAAAAAATGGCCAAAACGAAAAAAAGCACCAAATTAAAAAAAAATCTCTAGGACTAAAATAAATCGCGAAAAACCGGAAAAATCGCCAAAATGAAAAAATCGCCAAAATGAAAAAATCGCCTATATAAAAAAACCCCAAAAACAGAAAAAAATCGCCAAAATGAAAAAACCCCAAACACAGAAAAAAATCGAGAAAATGAAAAAAATCGCCAAAACGAAAAAAGCACCAAATTAAAAAAATCTCTAGGACTAAAATAAATCGCGAAAAACCGGAAAAATCGCTAAAATGAAAAAAATCCTTTAATAAAAAAATCGCCAATATGAAAAAATCGCCAAAATGAAAAAATCGTCTAAATAAAAAAACCCCAAAAACAGAAAAAAATCGCCAAAATGAAAAACCCCAAAAAAACAGAAAAAATTCGCCAAAATGAAAAAATTGCGAAAATTAAAAAAACCCAAAAAAAAAGAAAATAGACACCAAAACGTGCAAAAAGCGATAAAACTGAACAAAAAATCGTTTAAACTGAAAAAAAACTTAGAAAAGGAAGAAAACTAAAAAAAAATTATCAAAACCGAATGTGCGCGATTCAAAGTCGCATTTTACTGAATTTATTTTAATTGCAATGCGTACACAGCCAAAAGAACAGCAACAACTAAACGATGAACAACAAGAATTAAAAATTAAAAACTAAAAGTCAAGGCATTTACCATAGTTGAGCACTGCAGTACCACTAAAGTTTCAGTAAAAACAATAAAAAATGTTTAACAAATAAATTTTTACTGATTACTAAAATTTTTTTCTACAATTTTTATAAATTGCCTAAATGATTTGTTATATGATGAGGTGCATTGAATTTTCAGTAATCAGTAATGCCCGTATTCATAATAAAATTCTACCAAGTGGCTAAATGTTTTTCATACAAAAGTTTCAAAATTTGAATGAAAAAACTTTGCCACTTGCTACAATTTTATTATGATTACGGCCCTACGATTTTATTGGTGATGCAAATTAAATTTCATTAGCAGTAAAAATTTACTTAATTTTTTTAGTAATCAGTAAATTTACTGCTTACTGCAATTTTGAATGCAGTACATATACATATACTGCAGTGTATCCATTTACTAACCAAATAAGTTTAATAAAACAAACAAAAACCAACAAATTCCTATGTATTTACAATATTGAAAGTTTTGATACTTTTAATTAATTAATTTAAAAAAAGATACTAAAAGCATAAATACTTCCAACTTAAAAAAAATTTTTCATTACTAGATGTTTACACATCTCCTCTGTGATCGGACTCACATTGCTTTTTTTTCTTTTTAATTTTCTGTTATGACAATTTTTGCGTTATTTTTAAGTAAATTGTATGCACGTTTATAAAAATATTTTTTTTAGTCATAAAAGGAATTTAACGAATCAAAGAAAAAATTTGTTTATTGAAATTTTATTTTCAGTGATAATTGGTTATTGTATGTGTGGATGAATGCCACGACTTTCAACCTCTTTTTGTTTGTATATATGTATGTATATGGGTCATTCCACATTAAGAGGTCATTTGATGTTAGGCATGGTAAAAATACTTAAAATAACAATGAGACATTTTTAGATTGAACTGCAGTGAATTTTAATCAGAAATAATTTCTTATGTGGGCTTAAATTCAGTTATTTCAATTCTTATTGTAAAAAAGAATAATTTGTATGTGTTCATATCATTATATGGCTAAAAATATTGTCAAGTTAGCAAATTATCTAGAAATTATATAACACCCTTGCGATTACAAATTTATATAATGCATAGCATATTTCAGTGCAAGGAATTGTGCCAAACAAGAACTTAGTCAAAAATTTATATCTCACTGCTTTTAAACTATTAAAAATTAAAATCACCAGTCGTAATGCCCTCCACCCCTGCAGGAACATTTGTTAGCTATTGTAATGAGGATTGGGGAAAGATATAAGAATGCATTGCAAAGAGCCTAAAAGCGGGTTCAATATTACAATATTGTTGGACCTACTGAAAGTACCGAATCTCCACTTAAATTGAAAAAACCTTATCTAAAGTTGTTTAAAATATTCCAATAACAAAGAAAGAAAAATAGAACGGATAATCGAATTAGCGCATAAAATCAAGATTGGTCCAGCCGAATGTCACGATAAGATTTTCAAAGTTTTGTAGTCTGAGACTGAAAAAGTTTTTGCTTATGAAAAACAGTCCTTCAGATCAAATCAAATAAGTAACTTTCAGCGATGGTCCTTCATCAGAATTTAAGAACCACTATGTGGTAAAAATAATACAATATTGAATGAAAATTGTTAAAAAAAAAGTTTGGAATACCACAGAGTAGGTGTGATAGATGGAATTGGCGGAAATATATAAAAAGATTAGTTAGATAGAATATGATGATAAAATGAAAAAGTCGTGGAATGGAGAAAAGAAAAAAGAGATTATCTGCAGATAAAAATTTAACTACTGATGTTTGTTTATTTTATATATAAAAATTGAACTATGACAAAAATAAAAAAAAAATATGAATATCGTCACCTTAAAGACCAAACGACCTATCAGCAGTTTTCAAAAGTTTACAGGAGAGAGAAAAAACGTTATAAAATTGGAACTATTTGCAATATTGAAACGAAAATTATATATTCAGATTAAAATGAAACCAGAAGTATATATCGGTTGAGAAAGCTCGGTTTTTCTAAACACAGCCTATGATATGGAGCTTAGGTTATTTGGAATTGTAAAAATCTGAAACCAAACAACTTATCAGCAATACTAATTAGTATGAATAATTTAGCATTCCTTTGAGCACATGAATATTATTTAAATTAAATATTAACAGTTATAGTTTATTTTACTAGTTTAAACAAAAAAGTGCCTAATGTTTGCTTAAATTACACTATGCAACAAAATTAAAATTTTATCATGATTTTTGATGATTTATTTTGCTCTTTTTTAGTACGTCACGGCCTTCTAAAGTATACATTTTTTATTTTTCCTAAAATTTTTAATTTTTAAATAAAGTTATTAAAAGTTATTAAAGTTAATTTTTCGAAAAAAATAGAACAATGTCGATTTGAAGCTTTTTCACAACATTTTGATGTGCACCCTTGCCTTTCTGTAAACGATTTTGGCTTTTGAAAAATCTTCATATTCCTTACCGTTTATACGATTTTTATTTTTTCTTCTTCTTTTTTGTTGACTTTTTTAGGAACTTCCATATTTGCCCGTTTTCAGTCAGTCAAAACGCGAAAAAAAATTTTTGGCCCCAAACTAAAAAAGGCGCAAACCTAGCATTTTTTACAGTAATCTTTTAGCCCCTTTTTAGTTTTTGCTCGATATGGCTACATTTAAACTTTTGCGAACTTTTTCTTCCTTTAATCTAGCAAAATAAAATGAGTAAAAAGTCGATATTGCCTTACCAATTTAAAAAAGAAGATAATATAGAGTAATCATTTATTTTTTCCAAATTTTTTATGCCTTGAAAGTTATTCAGTACAGCCTAAAACAGATAATGTATGTTTTTAGAAGAGCGAGAAATCGAAATTTTATTTAATAACGGCCAATTTTAAATGTATCTACTTATGTAAACATACATATGTATATATATTTCTATTATATATATATGCTAACTATTTAATCTACGTATGTATGAAATATGTAAAATATTGAAGCTCTCAAGCTATGTACATATGTGTTGATCTCATGATAGTTATTTTTATTCTAATAAATTGCTTTAAAAAAATTGATTTCATGTTTTTATTTTCAACAGAAACATTTTAATACTAGCCCCTTTTCGCGCTTTTTCGAAAAATTTTACTATTTTTTTTTTTATTTTTTAATATTTTTTTCAATTTAGCCCTTTCTAGCCCTTTTTTCAAAAATTTGTACGCGTTTTGAGTCTCAAAATTTGGCATTACTTCATTTTATTGCGTTTTAAAACTTTTTTATTTTCTTTTCACTTCTAACAATAAATAAAATGTAATAAAAAACAAAGAACAACAAATCAAAAGTAACTGTTTCTCAAAAAGAAAAAATTCAAATAGTTACTCTGATTTCTTCTTTAGCATGAGTGCTGATAGGTTATTTGGTTTCAGAAAATTTTACACTTGCTGATAGGGTATTTGGAAATTTGGTAATAGCTTGTTTATTTGTAATATTAGGCGTTAAAAATTTTGCATATATATGCGTTATGATATACGGAATAATATTAAATAAAAAACTCAATTTTGAAATTTTTGCTAATAGGTTGTTTGGTCTTTAAGGTGACGATATGTAATTTACATTTAAGAAATTTATTATTCGACATATTGTCAGAAGTTTATTTTAATTTGAAATTTATTTGATGGTGGTTCAGCGTTGTCTATATGCATTTCATTGTTGTTGTAACAAATCACCAGTAGACTTCAACCACATATTTTGCATAGTCACAACCCTCTTATCTTATGCACATACTTTCAAGAACTATTTGAGAGTTCGCAAATAATAATATATTTGAAAATCACAAAAGTGCAGAAAAGGCACAGTGTAAATTGCGTCTAAGTTACAATTTGCTTTTTATACTCTTTTTCTTTATGTGTCAGAGTTTTGCTGGAATTTTCATTTAATAATATTTATTTCAAATGTTAGTTGACTCGACCTGTGTATTTTATTTTTTTCTTTATAATTTCTTAAGTCATTGAGGACTAATATGTAGTCTTTTAAATAAAAAAAGAAATTATAAACGCACTTAAAATATTATGTAGGTAAATTCAAATGAAAAATCATTTAAAACAATAGTATTTTCAGTTAAAAACCGGATTACTAACATTTCATTTGAATCAAATGATTTTTTCAGTTATTTTTGAATGCTAATTTTTTAACATAAAATTTCAGTAAAAACAAATGTTTTTTCTTTTATTTTAAACTACAAAAAAACAACCTACATATCATTTAAAACTACTGCTTTTTCATTTTTTTAATTACCAGAAAATAACTCAAAAAATCAGTAAAACCTACTGCATTTTTCAATTGTTTTAGCCTACATAAATTAACTACCCAAAGCAATAAAAACAACTGCTTTTTTCACTCATTTTTACTGACCAAAAACAACATACAAAATCAATTGAAACTACTGTTTCTTTCAATTATTTTTACTACCTATTTAGATTCCAAGCAAATCAAGATTTTTTAATTAATGTATTTTATAAATAATCTTTATTGTTTATGTATGTATATTATATTGTTTACATAGATGTGCAAAATCTGTAATTCTTATAATTTAAGCAGCATGAAATTATTGCTCGAATTTCACCAATTTTCTCAGTGAACTGGAACTTCTCTTCCAAGCTCTCGTTAAAACTTCCAATTTTAAATAACTGCTTTCCTATAAGAAAAATGCATTAAAATAGAAAAAAATAATAACCTATATATAATTTAACAATTTTAAATTAATACTCCAAGGTGGTCAATATTATAATGTTTTTATAACATGAAAAGTAACACCTTCTCGAATGATGTTGAAAGAAAAAGTTGGTTTTACAGTTTTTATTGAAAACAGCAATGAAATATCATAAAATATCGAAATAACATTTTCTTTTAACATCTGCAAAGTCAAAAAATTATATTGTACCTTTTATAACCAGCATTATATGTGAATTAAGGTAGAATTAGCCGAACGTTCACGTAAGCTAACGAAACAGCTGATCGTTTTTGTTGATTGAAAACAATGCAAACGCTTACCGAAATTTGCTGTAACGTTGACGGCACGTCTCAACCTGTATAAAATAGAATTTCCTAACGTTCTTAAGTGACGTTTGTAAGCCAGCGATGGTACCATTGTAATTTAAATGGAATAGGGGTATTTTGGCTCTGTTTTTTGGTACTTTTGTTAATAATATCTGTGTGAAAAAACATAAATATATAAATAAATATTTGGGAATGTACATATATACATACTTATGTACACAAATCTGTACATGCATGTGTATGTATATGTACTTATATATAATAAAGAAATGCTAAATATGTATAAGCATAATATCAAAACTTCTTATTGTGTATGCACACATGTAAAAATTATTTCATGTTGCATACATATCGTTGGTCACAAGTAGAAAGGCCCTAACTCAAATAATTGTAATTTTACAGGGGAAGATAAAAACATAATATTAAACAGCACAACGGCTTTGTTAAACTGCTTTTAAAAGTGTTATTTTTACGATATTGCAATAAATTTTTGTGACGAGGTGTACTTATGTCCATCGATATATATGTATGTATGAACATATTTATTTGTTATAAATGTATAACAGACAGTATACAGTTTTAGTAGCGTTTACATATTTTAGGTACTTTTTCTTCGCTACATTCACTATTTGAACTTTTTTATTTCCCATCACTGTTTTGTGAACAGCTGTTCCTTTTTAATATTAAAACAACAAAACGAAATAAAGCGTACGCACGTTATTAAATGTTCTATAAGTGGGTGGAATGGGCAATCGATTCCTTTAAACCATATAAATCACCAGGACCAGATGGTATTTTTCCGGCTTTACTACAGTATGGTAAACAGAGGATAATTCCCTGGCTAGTAGGAATATTTAGAGGATGTCTCAGACTGAATTATGTGCCAAAATCATGGAGGATTGCCAAGGTTGTATTCATACCAAAGGCAGGTAGGAGCAACCATATGTATCCAAAAGACTTTAGGCCTATCAGTTTGACGTCCTTTCTACTGAAAACGTTAGAGAGAATTCTGGATATACACATCAAAGAATTTGTATATCCAAATATCCTGTCTTCCAACCAACATGCATACACAAAGGGCAAATCGGTTGAAACAGCACTTCATAATGTTGTTGAACAAATCGAAAAATCGTTACACTATAAGGACTTTGCTATAGGGGTCTTTTTGGACATCGAAGGCGCTTTCAATAATGTCTCTACGAACGCAATTATGGAAAGTGTTAATCGTTCCGGGGCTAACTTGCAAGTCAAAAACTGGATAGGCAACCTATTGAAATGTAGAATAGTATTTGCGGAATTAGGCAATGCCAAGGTAAACAAAGAAGCTAAGAGAGGAACTCCCCAAGGTGGTGTTCTATCGCCACTTCTTTGGACGCTGGTTGTAAATGAAATTCTCATGGAATTCGAGGGTAAAGCAGCTAAGATTACAGCATATGCGGACGACATAGCTATCATTATAACTGGTAAGTTCCTCGATACAATTAGCTCCCTAATGGAATCCTCGTTGAGGGATATTCATAGATGGGCAACAAGGGTAGGTTTGAACTTAAACCCAGGAAAAACTGACCTTGTGCTTTTTACTAATAGGAAAGTAAAGGAATGGAGAACACCAAAGTTAGACGGTATATCGCTCTCGCCCAAAACACATACAAAGTACCTGGGGGTTATTTTGGATAGTAAGCTGACGTGGAGGTACAATATAGAAGATAGAGTTAAAAAGGCCACCATTGCTCTATATGCATGTAAAAAAATGCTGGGCAAGACATGGGGCCTTTCACCTACTCTTACGTATTGGACATACACAGCGATAGCTAGACCAATTTTACTCTACGGAATACTTGTATGGTGGAGGGCGACTGAGACAAAATCATACCTGAAAAAGCTGGAAAGTATCCAGAGGCTAGCAGAGCTCTGCATCACTGGAGCTTTAAAGAGTACACCTACTGCAGCCTTAGACGTTATATTGGACCTTAAACCAATAAAGCTAATTGCAGTGAACGTGGCATGCAAATCAGCTATCCGACTAAGGACAACAGGTCAGATGTCGTACAGATCATTTGGTCACAGCAAATTACTAGAAAACATGGAGTGTAGCTCGGACTACATCATTCCAGTGACGAACTTTTTTACCAAACCACAGATCACTATAAGTGAAGAAGGCTATTTGGAAAGTCTTAATCATAGTGGTTCTGGTTTTAACTTTTTCACTGATGGTTCAAAGATGGATAGAGGGGTAGGAGCTGCGGTTTACTGTCGGGAGCTCGATATAGAGGAATCTTATAAACTTCCTGATCATTGTAGCATCTTCCAGGCGGAAATCTATGCTGTCAAAATGGCAGCAGAGTTAGCCTTCACCTCTCTAACTATGGATGCGCGTGTAAATCTGTATATAGACAGTCAAGCAGCTATTAAAGCAATTTCAGCTGACTGCAATTACTCCTCGGTTGTGCTCCTGTGTAGAAAGGCCCTGGATATGTTATGTACTGGTAGACAAGTACATATATTCTGGATCCGGGGACACATGGGGATAGAGGGAAATGAAATGGCCGATACACTGGCCAAAAGGGGAATTCTATTACCGGCTGAGGTAACGGTAAATATCCGAAAACCAATTCAATACCTTAAAGAGATCATACATTCTAATATGAGGGAAGAAGCGGAGAAATGTTGGCGCGCGACGAAAACTTGCAAAACTTCTAAAATCATGTGGAGCTCCTATGATCACAAATTGACTAAGTTCCTTTTATCACTAACTAGAAGCAACTGTAAGCTTCTAGTGGGAGTATTAACTGGGCACTGCTGGACAGCTTCGTACGCTGTCAAAATAGGACGAATAGCCGACGGTACCTGCAGGAAATGTAAGGAACCCGGAGAAATGGAAACAATGGAACATCTACTGTGTCACTGCCCGGCTTTAAGCCGTACTAGATATAACTATCTTGGTGCTTACACTTTTCGTAGTCTTGAGATTGTATCGAGAGTAGAAATGTGTAGGTTGCTAAAATTTGTTAAATCTGTGTGGGAGTCATTCGATACAGGCACCACGAACTAGGCTGCCATACTAACAGGTTCTCATTTCATTTGCTGGTATCGCTAAGGATCAATGCCGGTCTATGCGAGGTCTTGGACCAACCAGATAAACCTAACCTAACCTAACCTAACCTTCTATAAGTGCACCAATGTGCTAACAGTACGGTACGGTACGGTACAGCAACAGCAACGTTCAGCTAACCCAGCCTTTAGTGAAGTTATAATCGACCTAAGTAAAGTATAAAAATGTTTTTCATTTATATACTCGTAGGTAGTAGCTTATTCGCTCATTGTTTTGAAGTCCCTTCATAATTCAGTAATTTCACCTGAAAACATTATAATACACATGTATGAAAATATATGTATGTATGTATATGATGCATATATATCAATTGCAAATAGGCAACTTACCAATTTAATTGAATTTTCATATTTGGCAATAATAAACCTTTTATCAGTAATTCTAAAATTTCACCTGGAAACATCATGGCATGACCTTCTCCGAGAAAAGGGACCTAGTGTGTCAAAGAACGGATTTGGACTTAAGAGTGGATTCTGGTACCTAAAAGGGAGTAGAATAAGATGAAATAAGTTTTTATCAAAGTTTCATTTTCACTCACTAGGTCACATATATTGCACGCTAAATCATAAGCAATTGCAACTCAAAAGGTGCTGAGTAATGGCAAACAACTGTTGATACTGTACAAGTTATGCAAGTACATAATATAAGAATAAGCATAACGGTATTTCATATTCTACAAGAAGACTATATTGCAAAAGAAATTATTGCGGTCGGTAGAGATTTGTCAATTAACTGGTTAATAAAAAACAAAACCCTTTTGAGCATTTTGAATTGTGACTGTTTACGGTTTAAAGTGCGATATACATATGTATGTAGATATATATGTATGTATATATATACATGCAGACATACCATGTAATACAATGATACATACATACATATTAATTGCATCCACTTACCATAACAATTAAAATTTTCTTTTTTGTTTGTGTACTCGCAAAAATATATTTTTTTAAAGAATTTTTTATATATTTTATTTTTCAAATATATTTGAAGTTTTTTTTTTTGAAAGAAAATAATCTAAATAAAACTTAGTGCTAATTCACACGGTGAAATTTATGACGTCTATTTTTCTTAATTCTCTTTTGAAGTTGCTACCAAAAATTCCTTGCATTCATACGATGTTTTTTTAGGACGTCTAATTTTACTTCTCTCCACTCATATAGCCAATAAGCTAGAATAGTAACAATAAAAGATAACAATAAGATAGAAGAGTAAAATTGAAACGTAACAACAATAACAACAAGAGCAATGTAAAGAGAAATATGAAAAAAACCATGGAAAACCGAAATCTAGTCATTTTTTCTGCCCCTCTTTCTTCTCTACCCCGTTCGCTAACAAACAAAAAGTGACGTCGAAAAATAGACTTCATAAAAGTCTTCGTGTGAATTAGGTGTTAAATGAAAAATTTTCAAGACAATTTTAAGTTTTACTGAATATGTACATACACCCAAAAAAATAAGTTTTAAAATCAAGAAAAAACAATTTGATTTTAAGAACGTCGTAACCTTTATGAAATAGAACTTAGTTTGTTTTCTTTTATTTCAAAAATTTTCATTCTTGTTTTAAAAATTAAAAATATTTTGAAATCAAAAAAGAATATTTTTTGTTTGAAAAAGACAACAACCTTGATATAAAGTTGAACATACTCAAATTAAAGGATTATGTTTTTGAGTTAAGAATAAAATATTCTTGAAGTTATAATGGAGCATTTTTATTTTAAAACTTATTATTTTTATATTAGAAATGAGGCGTTTGAATTAATAATTTAGAATTATAAAGTTAAGAAATAAAGATCTTAACTTAATAATGAAACATTTTTAATTAAGAATGAAGCATCCTAAATTAATAATGGAGAGTTTTTAAATTAGGAATGAAACGTTTTAAATTAATAATATAGAATTTTCGTTTTAAAATTAAAAATATTAATTTTTTTTTTTTTTGGAATCAAAATGCCTTTATTATGAAAAATTTTCGATCTTCGACTGTAGTCCAAACCGCTAATGGAACGAATTTTTATTTGGGTTATGACGATTTTTTTTTTGTGCTCCAGGATCATACAGGGTAATGGACATTAATATACATTTGTTCATAATAATAAATTAATTCTCTTTTTTTTTAACACGACACAATTATAAAATGTTACTCGCTGAAAATATAATATCCTTTATTTTAAAAACTTCACATTTCTTTTTCATTATGACTTGAAAAATTACAATTTTTATTTTAATAAGAAAACATTATTGTGTTTGAAATTTTTAAAATGAAAGCGCTTATTTTTGTTTTCAAATTGCTTCGTTATAAAAATAAGAATGTTATATATCAATATTATACAAGAAACATTCTTCTTTTAAAAATAATTTTTAAAAATGCTGCATTTTTAAAACGAAAACGCACATTTTTGTTTTAAAACTGCTTCGTTATAAAACTAAGAATGTTATATATTAATGTTATAGGAAACATTCTTCTTTTAAATTTTTTTTTTAAAATGCTACATTTTTAAAACCAAAACGCAAAATTCTTGTTTTAAGAATGCTTTTTTGGTTCAGTGTACATATTTACATATATTTCTAAATAATTGATTATATTGACTGCACCGAAAATCATTATTATATTGCGGTTCGTTTATTAAACAACATACACAAAAAGTTAAAATAGACGTGGCTTGGTAAAATAACTAAATTTTCCTTAAAACTAAACTACACGGACAACTTCTGAAATAACCTACATTCAGTTAATGTAAAACTTTTTTGAGTGCGTGTGTTATCATTTAAGAACTATATGTAATATAAGCGCCTAAAAATAGTACAGACAATAGAATTTGTCTGTACGTTACGGTTGAATGCTCCTTTTAACGTCCCTTTTCACAATGTTAAATCAAAAGCTAACAGGGACTTTAAGGGCAAGTATGAAAAACTTACAGTTAAGGTTCACGTTAACTCTTAATCATACATTGTGAAAGGCAACGTAAATATAATTTCAAAGTTTTTCAATAGGGAAATGAAAATTCACATTGCTAAAAAATATATGGCAAGACTTGAAAATTTTCTTAAATGAAACTTTAAATTAATATATTTGAACTTAACAAAATAAAGTAAAAGTTTAACTCTTTTATAAGAAAATAAAATTATATTAAAATTATATTTTATTTATGAGAAAAAACGTTTACACAACAAACAAAACAAATTAAAATATTTATGCTCAACGTAAATACTTTGCTTTCCTTTCTTCAAATGAAATTAAGGAATAATTTTATTTATTCATTTATTCTACATTTTTGCTTGCAGCCTAGAGCAAAGTACTTGTTTGACCTTGATTTTTTTTGAAAGTTTGCTATGAAAATTTATTTGAAAATTATTTTTTATAAAATGTATGCATCATTACCATATAACATTATATATTCTTCTTAATTTTAAGATATTATATTTATTTTTGGGCAAACTTAAGAAAATTGGAAATTGTTAAAAAAAAATTCTGGACAATAGATACGAGTATTCTTTCGTTTTTGGTAATTTTGTCTTTACAGCCAAATCAAGTTTCTTAATTAACATTTTCCAAGTGATTCCCACTAACGGCAGATGTGCAATTGCTTTACGTGAGTACCTGCCATTACGGCCTAATCTCACGTGTGCCAAAGCACTGGGTGTGGGTTAGACGCCAGACCAACGCCCCCATGCAGCCTTTTAGAATGAACCTATGGCCCACTCCATAAGGCACATGGGTTGCCATCTTTGAATATAGTTATCCCTGTACTATATTCAATTACCTTGCTGAGGTAACTTAAGCTATCTAAACTCTGCTGCTATGTCCGTGCCCATAGCAGCTTCTGTTGAATGGCAACAGCACCTAGAATAGTGTCTGGCTGACCGCGTCAGACCAACCACTACCACTGATTTAACACTGGGAAGCCAAGACTATTCTCCAGCGTTTTTGGTAGCAACAACAGCCAGCACGATAATTCTTCGGCTTCCACGCTAAGGTGTTGTGTATACACCTACACCGAGGTCTCCAAGAGAATTCCTCAACCATTGCCGGCAAAGTACGGCCACTCTTCCGAGAAGAATGCAAGCTTGCCGCCAGATATTAGTGCTTACTCCAGTCAGCATCATCCCTTTAACCCCGTAGGGTGGGACGAAGTCGACTACTCTGATGACCGCAATAAACTCATCTCCAAGCAGCTCGACTATCGGGCAACCCGTGGCACCAGAAGTAGCCTCTGGTGAGACCTCGAAGTTCCACCACAAGGGCCTTACCTCTATCGTCTTTTGAACTCAGGGGCAGTTCTAGGTGACGCTGCACCTAACTGACATCAACAGGACCTGTCTTCTTTTTTTTATAAATATGTGCAGATCCTTTGCTCTGTTGCCAGAGATCTGGTAGTAACACATACATAAGTTCTATGGGTAATGAACCAAAGGTACATCAATGGAAAAAGCCACATTACCCCAGCCGTAGTCAAAATAGACTCCCCTGGGAGGTCCCACTAACGTTAGGATAAATTCCTGTATTTTTATGCTTATATGTTGTTAAGAGTGGGATAAAAAAACCAGCCAGAGAATTAAATGTACTATTTTTTTGCCTTAGGTTATTCTTTTTGTATTTAGTTTTATTTATTTCTTAATTTAACTTATGAGCACTGAAGCTTATTTTTGTGTTGTTATCTTCTTTTGCACATCGTAATTAACTGTTGCTTTTTGTTACTTTTAATGTCTGCTCTTTATTATTCTGACAATTTTTAGCCTTATCATTGTCATCTTCATAACAAATAAATGATCCAATTGCAAAGTTTTCTTCTACATAAAGATAAATGAGGAAGATTCATGGTCTTATTCCCAAAATATGTACACAGAAAAAAATTTTCTTTTATTAACACATTTTATTAAAAAAAAACTAGATAAATATATTATAAAAAGTATAATTGTATTAATCAAACTTTTAAATTTCTTAAATTTTTAAACACCAGTTTAATTCACACAATTAAATTTTTTTTGCCTGTCCTCTCAAAAACAGTTAACTGATCTAGTCTGGTTTTGTTTAACACATCAGTAACTACTGATATTCATCCTTTTTTTTTGTTTGCGTATAATTTTAACTAAAAACAAAGCTTTGATATATAATATGTATGCATGTGTTTTCATATGTATGTATATACATATCTTACCCAATTTACTGTGTCTTAACAAATTAATATGCATGAAAACATGTATATATCTCTTTTACGCACACGACGTCATAACTCAAAAAAAAATTACTTAACTAACAACGAGTTTAAAGTTTTCAATTTATACACAACTCAATGGGAATAGAAAATTTTATTTTTCTATCAAAATTTGAGTACACAAGATATTTGTACAAAATTTTTACATTAAAGGCTTTATTCACAAATAATTTGTTTAGATTCACAAAACCTTTAACCAAAAACTTTCCGTAAAAAATTTATTATGTAAACCGTTTGTAAATCAAAATTATTTTTTCTCAATATAGCAGTAATTCAGCATTATTAACTCAAAAATTCTGTTTTTTTAGTTATGACTTTGTGTGAGTGTGTGAGCGATGTTTGTGTTAATATTTCTTTGGTTTTTTTTTTGTTAATGTTATATAAAGTCTATTTGAATTTTTGTAAATAAATATTACATAAAAGTTAGCAAATATGTCTTAAACGGTTTTCAAATCGATTTTTAGGTACGATTAATGGATTTCACATATCGAAATTAAAAAAGTTGATTGAAAAATCGAAAATTTTCAACATTATACATTCCCTAATAAATTGTGTTAAAAATTTACTAACTATGAGAATCCAAAAAATTATGCAATAATCTTTGAATACTATTTGCGTATGATTAATATTTACTTATTACTAATTATAGAAATCCAAATAATTAGGCAATGATTATTGATAGTTATTTGTGTATGAGTAATGCTTATTTGTTTGAAGGTAATCCAAAAAATTATGCAATAGTTTTTGAATGATATTTGCGTATGAGTAATATTTATCGTCGAAGAGTGAGCAAGTTGCTCATACGCCACTGAATTGAAAAAGAATAATTTATGCTAGGAACACAATTGCAACGAACGACGAATTTCGTCCACATTGACGAATTCGTCGCTAAGAATTCGCTGCGTAAATTCGTCGTGTGAAGCACAATAACAATACTCAGCAAACTCAGCTCTTATAATTGATAAAGTTGGTTATTGTCAGTGTGACCATATTAGCTAATTTTGGGCTAAATTTAGCTTATTTCTTCTGGATTTAGCTTTAAAATTTTTATTAAGCTCTTAGCTTCTTTTTTTAGCTTTTTTAAAAACGGATTTAACTTTTTTAACCTTTTTTAATCCAAATTGCGTATTCTCTAAAAATATATTAAAGACATACGTGATTTAGCTCAATTTTATTTTAAAATCTGGTCACACTGTTTATTGTGTATGCAAAGAGAGTGAGAGAAAATTTGTTTTTTTCGTCGCTCGTCGGCGTACAAAATAGAAATAAATCTATCTCAGAGTTCGTCACGTACGACGAATTCCGTTCTACGGCGGTGTTGTGTTCATTTTCATATGAACAAATGTGTTTTATTTTTTATAACGAAATTTCGCACCGAAAAATTCGTCGTACGTCCCAGTTGTGTTCCTAGCATTACACGAAGAGGTACAAAATAAATATCGCTAGCTTAACAGCGAGTATATACCTGATAAATTTGTATCATCATAAAAGCCAAATCGTTATCAAGAGAAAAATTTAGCAGGTATATGCTACATTTATAAGTGTTATTGCAGTGTCCAGGTATGATAAAGTTAGTACAATTGTACTTTTTTTGGTACAATTTAAACCCAAAAAGTACGTTGGTACCCCCGTGACTTATTTAGTACTATATGAAAAATTTGCTTGAGACTATCCCTTGTTTTTTTCATACAACAAATAAATCGCGATCAATAAAGAATATCCAATTTGAGAGAAAAGTGGCGAATTTTATTTGTTGATGAGAGTGTCTACCTTGTTTGATATACATTACACTTGTTTGGGTTGTCGTTTGCAATGTGATAGCATTGTCTCTATATATTTTATCTATTGTGTTATTATAAAATGTATAAGAAATAAAAAAATTGCTTTATTAATATCATATCATTCATTTAAGTGATGAAAATAAATGAAGCTGGGTATGCTACATACATATGTAAACGATTAGAATTTACTTTGAAATGAAAAACTTTATTTATCTAGAAATAAAATTAAAAGTTGTATAGTTACGGATTTTAAAGGAAATGTTAGACAGTTCTATATAACTTCTGGCGAAACTAAATAAAGTTAATTTTCATGACAAAATTTTAACCTGGCTAACAAAATTCACTACCGAAAATGTTATTAGTATCGTACCTTTTTCATTAAAAAATATTCCCAAAAGAAAATGGAAATTATGATAGTATTAATAACGAGTTGCGTGCTTTGAAAAATTAGTTGGATATGCTAATGTTTCAATGCTTTAAAAAGTTGAAATGGCCTAACTCGCATTTATTACAAAAATGTATTGCAATAGTTAAAAAAATAACGCTTTTACAATTAGTTGTAAAAAAATATTAGAGAAAGAATATTACAGTTTCTATTGTGTTTTTACATTCCCCTGTAAAATAACAATTATTTGTGTTAGAGCCCTTTTACTTGAGACCAATGATATGTATTTACTGCCTATTTCACTGTCTCTAAATCTAATAATAAATTTTCATTTTAAAGTTAATGATGCAGGTTAATTTTCATATCGTTCTTTTTTAACCCCCGACTAAAAAAAGGGGTGTTATAAGTTTGTAGTGTGTGTCTGTATGTCAGTGTGTCTATGTATCTGTGTATCTGTATATCCGTTTGTCTGTCTGTGTTCACGTACAGACCAAACGGCTGGACCGATTTTCGTTTTTTCTGTTTGAAAATGACGAAAGGGTTTTTAGCTATGTTTGAAGAAAATCGGTCCAGCCGCTTAAAAGATATAACATCTTTTCTGAAAAAAGTGGGGGGTTTTTAAAATTTTTAATTTTTGTTATTAAAAACAAATACAAAATTTTCATTTTTTATAAAGTCGTGTGTAAATTGAAAAATTTAAATTTGTGTTCTGGCAAACTATTTTTTTGATTTATGACATTATATGATTAAATGAGCGATATGTTTTAAAAATATAATAAAAAAAAGGTTAAAACACAAAAAAAACGAGTTTAGTACTATTGGGGTTGAAAAAGTACAATTCTAAGAGCAAATTGGTACGAAATTGGTTTTCTCATTTATCATCCCTGTCAGTGTCTTGACAAAAAAAAACGTAAACAAACTGTTTGACGTTTTAATTTATTTGAAAAAAAATATCAAATTTTTACGTACTTTTCAGAAAACAAATGTAACAATCAAGAAAAGCATTGATGTTTATATTAAAAAAAACCATTTAATAAATACTAAGTGAAATATTGCAGGCATTGTAACAAATTTTCTTCACGACTACAAAGAATTTTAGGATTTATCATAATAAAAGAACCACAACGTCTTCGCATGTATGCTGGCATTAACAAAAATTTGACAATGGCTCTGCCGACGTTTTGTTAGTTGTTATGATATATTTTTGTCAGTTATAGACGCTATGTAAAGAAGAAGTATAAAAAATAACAGCATAATTTGCTTTTTTTAATTATGAAACGTATTATTGTCATGAGCTGCACACTGTCTGTCTTAAAAGACTGTGGCATTGTAAACACTCAACTAAAATCACAAGTTAACTTTATTTCTTTTGACGCTGTGTAGGAAAGAGCATCTCTCACTCGTATTATAAGTAAATTTTAATTGTCCTTTTCGTTAATAAGTACAATAGTGGGAGTCAGTGATGGGAATTGAAAATTTTGATTTTAAGCCAAATCTGCTTTTAAATAGTGCCAAAATTACTTGAATAGTGCCAAACTACTTTTTGTATAATTTTAATGTTGGCACATGATGTTGATTTAAACTATAGTTCTTGAATTACAATTTATTCTGTTTATAACTAGAAAAATTTACGCATATCAAAAAAACACGGTCTAAAATTAGTTGTATATACACATTAATACATTTCGATTCCTATTCGATTCGATACATATAATTGTGAGCGACATGTAGTAAAAAAATTAACATTTTTATTATCAAAATTGCTGATAACTTTTAAAATACAGGCTGTAAAATATATCGTGACCGACAATTTACGTATGTACTCGTAAAACATATTTGAATATTATTAGAAAACCTTCTCCTGAATCGAAAATAATCACCCTTTTTCCAGTTGTCGACATCGACGTAACTTTAACACAATACCAAAAAATTGGAACTTATTTTATTTTGTGCTACTGACAATCTATTCCGTTACATAAGGTCTACAAAATAGCATAAACCTGGGGGCAAATTACTTCATTCGATACGACCCGTAATTTAAAAATATTTCAATAGAGTTTATATGGAAATATTTTCATTTTTGGAGTCAGTTGGTTTCGACAGCGGAGTGTTGTGTTAAAGTGACATCGATGTCGATAACTGGAATAAGGTTGAATGCTCGATATATATATGCATCATATATTAGTAATTTGTACTTATTTAGAAGAAATACAAATATAAAAACATTTTTTATGTTATAGTAATGATGCTAAAGGACATACTTATAGACCAGAGTACAGAATGAATATATTCGCGTTTTTTGCATATTCATAAATTCATTGCATAGCCCTTAATCGACAACAACAAAAATATGCATTGCTATGTAAAATCATTTCATTTATTTTTAAATTTTTTAAACGCACTAATAATCCCAAATTAATATTTTACTTATTAAGTAAAATATTTTTTTATTAAAAATACATTGAAATTGATTATTGAGGGGTTTAGCTGGATCCTATGCGCATTTCACTGTTGCTAATGCAGATCATCAGGGAACCTTTACCCAAAGCTTCTTAGAATAACTAGAGTTATTATGTTATAAACTTTCATTTAAACAAATGAGAAGCTTAAAACAAATAACAAAGTTGAAACAAGAACTCAATAATCAACATGCTTTTTATTTTCTTACTTTACCATTAATACATTGGCTGACTTTTTTTCAGCTTCAAATTGTATTTGTAAGACTATGTAAAAAGAAAATAAATGTAAATAACAACAACAGCTATTTAATAATAGAGTGTTGCCACACAAGTATTTTTTTGACCGGGTGCAGTCAAGTTAATAATTAGTGTTTTTTTATGGGAATTGTTACAATTTAAGTTTAAAATTTTTTAAACGCACTAATAATCCCAAATTAATATTTTAATTAGTAAGTAAAATATTTTTTTATTAAAAATACATTGAAATTGATTATTGAGGGGTTTAGCTGGATCCTATCTTATTTGTTTAAATGAAAGTTTATAACATAATAACTCTAGTTGTTCTAAGAATCTTTGGGTAAAGGTTCCGTGATGATCTGCATTAGCAACAGTGAAATGCGCACATAAAATATTCGCACCATTCGTTCAGTATTCGCTGTTATTTCTGTGTAAAGCGTGTATACAACCAGTTTTGCTTAACATTTTATGCTGTATTGTTTCAATAAAAAAGTAATGAAGTGCGAAGAAATTTTAGAAAAAATTAATTGTAACGTTTTTCGTACAATTAAAAAAACATCAAAAAGTATGTATGTACATTGCGGAAGTTGTAATCACTTGTTTAAATATAACGGCAGACAAACATCAAATTTAATTCGGCACAAATGCTATGTAGTACATAACTCCAATATTGAATTGAAAAAAGTGAATAGTTTTGACAAAGAAGATTTTATTGATATATGCTCACAATGGATAGTAGAAGAGTGTCGACCTTTTTCTATTCTTAATTGTAATGGGTTTAAGAAATTGGCTCAAGCCCTAATAAATATTGGAGCAAAATATAGTAGCCATCTGGATGTAAAGGATCTAGTACCTGATCCAACCACAATATCAAAGCGAATAGAAATTAAGGCAGAGGAAAAAAGAAAAATTATAAAAAAAGAAATAAAAGATGCAGTAACCAATGACATCGCATCAATAACAACAGACTTCTGGACAGACGACTATGTAAAAAGAAATTTTCTCTCTGTTACATTTCATTTCATTAAACAGTCGCACTTAAAAAATATTGTGTTGGGTGTAAAATCAATGGATTTTGAAAGTTGCACAGGCGAAAAAGTTTTGAATAAATTGAAACCCGTTTTAAAAGATTTTGAAATAACTAAAATCGAGAACATTAAATTCGTCACGGTTAGAGGCTCAAATATTGTGAAAGGTCTACAAAATTACACAGGCATAAATTGTTCTAATCACTTCTTCAATAATGTATTGAATTCAGCATTTAATGATACTACAGAATTGCTTCCTATGCTAGAAGCTTGCAAAAAATTGGTAAAATATTTCAAAAAAAGTAATTTGCAGCACATGTTGGCTACGTCACTAAAAAACTATTGCATAATTCGGTGGTATTCATATCTCAGTTTATTTAAATCAATTTTGAACAACTGGATTACTATTCAAAAGATTCTTGCAAGAAATGCTGAAATGTATAGAACAGATGAAATAAATTTTTCTATGATTGTAGCGTTAGTAAAGCTTTTTCAAAATTTCGACAAAATTAGCAGAAAATTACAAGGTGTAAATTACGTAACAAGTAATTATATTTGTTTGTCAATCAACACCATAAAAGATGTTTGCACGACTGTGAGCTCCGATTCTCCAATTATTGTAAAATTAAAGACTAATATTTTATTAGAGATTGATAGAAAATGGATACTACCAGTAGAATATCTAGCCAGGATTCCGGTACAAGCAAGGCAGCTCAAAGTGACTTCGAATATTTTTTTTCACAATTCATAAATAGCACAAACTTCACTGTAGAAGAAAGTGTTTCCGATGAAATTAATCGATACTCCTTTTGCCATGTGAATATTGATGTGAACTTTGATGTTTTGGAATGGTGGGATCATCATATTACAGAATACTCCAGATTGACCAAACTTGCACAAAAAAAATTTAAGTATACCTGATAGTAGTGCTGCGTCCGAGCAAGCTTTTTTTTCTATGGCAGGTAATGTCATAACTGCAAAGAGAAATCGATTGGGGCCGAAATCAGTTAATAACATATTATTTTTAAATTCAATTTATAAATTAGCACAAACTTAGTGTGATGTACTAAAGTGGTTTCAATATTCTCGGTAGTTTTTTTTTTTGAAGAAAGGGGCGAGACAAGATGCCTGATAAAAGTAGAGTTCTTAATTTTATACTGAGAGGTATAATATATTTGCATATAAATTACATGGAGTTTTTTATTGCTAATAATGGGCAAAAAGTAATCGGCGATGTGCGACCTGT
The DNA here is from genome assembly GCA_949987645.1 of Tachina grossa. Classification (NCBI taxonomy): domain Eukaryota; kingdom Metazoa; phylum Arthropoda; class Insecta; order Diptera; family Tachinidae; genus Tachina; species Tachina grossa. The sequence goes on along the minus strand of OX465274.1, from coordinate 148,111,764 downwards.
CAGTATTAAAGTTAATAGTTTTGCTTTTAAAAATCATGTTGTATCCTTGTTTTTACATTCCAAAATTTCAATGGATTAACATTTTGTTTTTTTGTTTGCTTTTAATTAATAAATATGTATGTAGATATTTAAGTTTCATACTTCTGTATACTAACATGAATTAAATAAACAAGTTAAATAAAAATACATCATATGTATCCGCATTTTAATGAACATGTGTTTTAATGTTTTAAAGGATTTTTCAAATATATGATCAAAATTATATCGTTATTGTAGCGGTCATAGTTATATGTACATATTCTCTGAATATTTCATATCCATTCTTCTTACGGTTCTCGAGAAAAGAGCATGTGACAGACGGACGGAAGGCGAGGCGAAAACAGTGGGGTTCGTTCACACTATCGGTTTAAGAAACTCTGAAAACGTACACTCTTTCTCGAATTTCCCCACTGTTTAAATGATTTATTTAAGATCCAGAAAATTTGGGACATAAAAAATGGCTAAAACAAATTTCAAAAGCTTAATATGTCTCTTGTTTTTTTCCATCATAGATATAGTTTAAAAAATTACTTATAATAACATAAACTCAGAGAAGCATACAATTTTTTCGGTCAGTATAATTTCTCAAAATATTTATAATTCTGTAATTGTCGTAAAAATTTATATATTTTCATAAATTCAATTATAATTTTTTCCAAACAAACGCCAAAACTAAGTTGGTAAATTTTTTTTCCCATACAAGCTATAAACAAGTACAGACATTTATTCAATCATCATTAAAACGATTCATGCCATTCGTTAAGTATTCGCTGCTTTTGGGAGTGTTAGTTTACATTTCTATAAGACATGCAATGCATGCAAAATATTTCGTTATACTTTGCTTTTTTGAATAATGTGATGCATTGCTATACTGAAGAGATTATTATTGTCAACACGAGGCTATAATTTTTTGATTGTATTCAAAGCAATAAAAAATACCAATCAAACCGTTCAGTGTTATAGACTATAATAATAATCCTAAAGTAATTTAAATGATAAAATAACTTTTTCTTATTAGGTGTATGTAGTTAGTGAGTCGAGTTGTAAAAATTCGTGCACATTAAAAATAATAACAATTGTTAGCTATTTATTTTAATCAAACAAAGGTTCTGTCGGAATAGTAGAATTTGTATTGCTTTTTTGGTTTATTATTTTATATGTATTACAATTATAACAAGATTTATTGTTAGACTTCAAAAATCTTTACCATGTATTAAAGATGTTAAAATTTATAATTGCATTCGATTTAAAATTTTACTTTTGATCAAATTTCGAACTAAAAATGATGAACGTTTGATGAAGAATAGAAAATAAAAAGAATACCTTGAGCGATTCGATAAATATTACTTAAAAATTTTTCATTGAAACTTGTTTACGTCTCCATGTCTTTCAAAAACTCACTCACAACTTTATGGTGGGAAAATTAGTTTTTGATTATAAATATTTAAATTTCAGTGCCGCAATAATTTTCTTCAGTTGGAAGATGGTGAGAATTTCGATCTATATCGTCAACATGAAGATTATCAATATATTTTTTGTTCAAAAACTTTCGACATAAATGTAGTCTCACATTTTTAGATTGCATTTCGATAATTTACTTTTTCAAGGACATAAGTTAGTTAGTTAGTTAGTTTATTGAGACTTATTTTTTTCATATTACAAGAATTACCAAAATAACATTATTAAGGAGAACTTAAAGCTATAAAGTATTGTTTTAATTACATAATTATTTTTGTTAATGCTACGTGCTTATCGAAATTAAGGAGAATTATTCATATAGAGATAAATAACATTTGAAATGTGAATAGTGCTTGCTCCCGGCACATGTCTAATACAGTAGAGTTATATCTATAAAATGAACTTAATGCTAATAAATCTTAAAATTAAAACTTATAATTAAAACTTAAACTAAAATTAAAACTATGAAATAAAAATAATATTAAAAACCAAAATAAAATGTTTATCCCCTATGAATGCCGGGAGTAGAATGTGAGTAAATGTTTTGACCAGGACTATTACTGATGTCTTCACGTAAAATCCCAATGCAGGATATATATTGAGTGTTTGACCAAGTAAACTCGTGTTCATTAGACAAAATATCTCGAATTACACTGCCTTCAAAGTAAGACAATTTCTCAATAAATTTTCTCGTCAAGTCGAGAGCATAACACGATAAGGGAAATAGTTTTGCCTTGTTTGAAAATCTTTTGTTCACAGATTTATAATTCTTCTCTATGCACTTTCGCACAATATGACGTTCGAAAATTTCCATTCTTTTCATTATTGTTCTAGAGATGCTAAACCAAATTGGAAATGCATAAAGAAGAATTGGTCTTAGGCTCACCTTATACAAAAGTAACTTAGTTTTTTCCGACAAAAATTTACTATTAAACAATCTACCAAAAGCCCCTTCAACCGTATTAGCCTTCTCCAAGTTGTAAAATACATGCTTATTAAATTTCAAAAGTTTCTTAAAATTAACTCCTAGATATTTGATACTATCTTTAAATTCGATATTATTACCATTCAAAGTCAGTTTTAAGTTTTTGCTTTCCAGAACAACAGTATATTTACATTTTCCGGAAGCATTTCGTAGACATATTGCATTACTTTTAGAGGCGTTAATTTTTATTCCCCAGTGGGAATAAAACTCGTCAACACAACTAAGATACGATGAAACTTGTTGGAGAGCAAGCAATGGAGACTCATCATGAGCATAGAGAAGCGAGTCATCAGCAAAAAGTATACCCTTGCCATTACTAAGGACGTGAGGAAAATCATTTATAAAAATGTTATATAAATGAGGAGCCAATACAGAGCCCTGTGGAACAATTTGCACACAGAATCTCCTGTCGTCGAAAAAGCTTTGATAGAGTTTTATTACAGAAGGATTAAAACCAATTCGTGTCATTTTGTACAATATGCCATCATGATATGCTCTGTCAAAAGCCTTTTAGATATCAAGAGATACCGCTACAGTACACCGCCGTTGCCTTAAATTCTGAACGATATCAGTATGGAATTTTAAAAGGGCATGAACGGTAGAGTTTCCCTTTTTGAAACCGAATTGCTGTTGAGGGATATACGAACCATTTAAACCTATGTCCATTTTATCACGTATTATTCTTTCAAAAAGCTTTCCAATATTAGGCAGTAAGGATATTGGCCTAAAGTTATTTACGTCACTGCTACAGTTTTGTTTTGGAATCGGAATTATTTTAGCTATTTTCCATCCGCGCGGAAAATAACAATTATTTAAACAATTATTAAACATTATAGTAAGGTACTCAAAGGCCTTAATTGGAAGTTTCTTGATTATAAAATTAGATATATTATCAATACCACTCGACTTCTTGTTATTTATCATTTTAGAAATATTCATCAAAGAATCCATGTTAGTGAATTCATAATTTCCTAAGTTATTTAATGACGTATTAAAATCATTAAATACAATAGGTGCTGGAACCTGAGAAACTGTATTATTGATTGCCGCGATTATCTCTGAAACATCTCTATTCGGAACAGAGCTCAAGGACATAAGATAAAAGTATAAATACATTTTGCTTATATTATCCGTTAAACTATTTAATATGAATAAAGTTTTACCATTGCATTATGACTGCAAATTTTATAATATGAAGAAATATTTCAAGGGATCCCACTGTTCAAAAAGTCTATCTGCAACAACTTGACGAGGCAATCAACGGTTTGGGGAACACTTAAGAATTTCAAAAACTTCAGAGTTGAAATATTTCTAAAAATTTATAAAATCATCTCTACGACAATGAGCTATTACAAACAAATTTGTATATTCATTTTAATAGATTTTCAATGTCTCTGTGCAAACCGTTACTTTTAACTATCATATCCGAACAGTTGTCAACCTCAAATCCTACTATGTTTTCATTACTTAAAAACGTAAAAAGTACAAGAAGAGTACTTGTTATTGCAATAAGAAAAGCTTCCCTACTTAATGGACAAAAACTGCCAAAAAAAAAAAGGAGCGAGAGTGCCACAGTGCCAGGCAACATCCAGTAGTGCCAAAAATGGCACAATTGTGCCACTTTTCCCTTCACTGGTGGGAGTCGTAAAATATTTTAATGCTTACTTTAAACATAAAGTGTCATAGTCAGACAAGAAAGTAGTAGCGCGAAAACAACGTCAAGAAGGATGCCCTCTCATAAAAAATATTTTGTTGTGTCTAATAAACTGTAACTTAATGAGTATTCTGAATCGATGTAGACTTACACCTAATTCACACGAAGACTTTTATGAAGTCTATTTTTCGACGTCATTTTTGGTTTGATAGCGAACAGGGTAGAGAAGAAAGAGGGGTAGAAAAAATGACTTGATTTCTGTTTTCTATGGTTTTTTCCATACCCTGTCGGAAATTCGGTTAACATTAAGCTAACTATTTCGCAAATAGTACTGACTGACACTTCAATTACTTTCAATGTAATCAACTGACTATTTTAACATTGCGATGTCCTAGGCGGTAGTCAATTGTCTCACTCTGCACTACTTTCAGCTAACTTAAAGTTGACTTTTTTAAATCACCTGGTAGTCAGTAAGTTAAAATAAATTTTCCGGGGTTCGAACATGTATCACCACTCGGCTAAGCTGCCATCTAAAATAACAACAGCAAAATGTTAATACAAAACTGAAACTAGTTTCAAAGTAGCTGAGAATAAATTTGTTGGCTCTCATCAAATTTGATTACGTAGTCAACTTAAGAATTATGTTAGGAACACAACTGGGACGAACGACGAATTTTTCGGTGCGAACTTTTGTCATAAAAAATAAAACACATTTGTTCATATACAAATGAACACAACACCGCCGTAGAACGAAATTCGTCGTGCGTGACGAACTCTGAGATAGATTTATTTCTATTTTGTACGCCGACGAACGACGAAAAAAAAAAATTTTTTTCTCACTCTCTTTGCATACACAATAAACAGTGTGACCAGATTTTAAAATAAAATTAAGCTAACTCACGTATGTCTTTAATATATTTTTAGAGAATACGCAATTTGGGTTAAAAAAGGCTAAAAAAGCTAAATCCGTTTTTAAAAAAGCTAAAAAAGAGAAGCTAAGAGCTCTAATAAAAATTTTATAGCTAAATCCAGAAGAAATAAGCTAAATTTAGCCCATAATTACTAATATGGTCACACTGACAATAACCAACTTTATCAATTATAAGAGCTGAATTCGCTGAGTAAATTCGTCGTTATTGTACTTCACACGACGAATTTACGCAGCGAATTCTTATCGACGAATTCATCGACGTGGACGAAATTCGTCGTTCATCCCAATTGTGTTCCTAGCATTAATTTTGGGTTTGTTCTGGATGACATTGCAGTTAGATTTTAGTCAGTCTAAGAAAAGTTAACTAGTTATAAGTTAACTATTTTCGTAGTCAACAACACATTCTCCGACAGGGTATGTACTGCAAATGTATGTATAAACAATAAAATCAATAAAAATCAAAATCTATAAAAAAAAATTAGACATGTAAAAATAATCATCGTATGAACGCAAATAATTTTTGGTAGAAACTTCAAAAGGAAATCAAGAAAAATAGACGTCATAAATTTCATCGTCTGAATCCTGTGTTACTATTTTGAGTGCAATATGTTTAGTGAAAATAAAACAATTCTAGTGGAGTAGCAAGGGGTTGAAGGAGGTAAAACATAAATAATAATTTACCTTTTTTGTAGTGTTTCAAATTGGGTATGGGTTATTTTAAGAATAAAAATAGTAATTAGAAAATTACTTGAATTGAATCGAGTATATTGAACTCTACATAAAAAGTAATTATTAATTATGGCGTATATATTAATAATTAATTACTTAATGTTTCTCAAGGTCTATTAAATAAGACTTATGAAAGTGCTTGACTGATTTTTTTTTATTAAAATTTTTGGCAACTTTTTTACAATTACAGTGGAATCTCCCTTAACGGACACTTCCTATAGGCGGACACCGCCTTTAGACGCATACTTTTGACAGGTCCCGACAGCTCCATAAGCAAAGAAATTGCTTTCTCTTAAGCGGACAGTCCCCTTGTGCGGAAACATTTCAATGGTGCCTTCCCTCAAGAGAGATTCCACTGTATTTGTAATTTTTTTTTATATTTTTGTTGTTGCTTTATTGACATGTTTAAAAATTTGTACGCACAAAAATTTTTGCTGTAAAAGCTTTGCTTGTACTTGATATAAATATGAGTTGGTGTTTCTGAAAGAAAATTTAATTGAAATCAGATTTTAATAAATAAATTTTTTTAAGCTTATAAGATTTTAACTACATTCGGCATAATATAATATTAATATAAGATGAAAGGGAATTGAGTTCAATCAAAATATTTTTGAGTGGCTATAAATCTGATTCTTATACAACAACAAAAATCTCTTCCAATCCACTGCAGCTCAAGTGGTTTGTCCATGTATACATGACAAATTGTCTCACAAAAACCATAAAAAGTCTCAGTAAAATAATAGCAAAGTATGTTTTTCTAATTTATGCTTATTATTGTTATTACTTATTTCTCTAAAATTCATTATTTTCATAAAATTTAACAAATTCAATTCCATGAAATAAAAAAAATTTAGAAACTATTTTAACACAAATTTATCTTTCCATGGAGTAAACAATATTCTTGTTTAAAAAATTTCTTTGAATAAAATCAAGCATTTTGCTTTGTCATTTTTATAAAGTTAGACACTCTTAAGTCGCTATTCACATTATGCATTTTTAGCCTGCCTAGTATTGACAATTTTCGTTTGAACCCCCTACGAAAAGTTACACACACTTGCATTAATCCTTTTTTATTCATGCCTTTTTGGCATTTATATATACGTTTAATGCTGAGAATACGAAAAAGGCAAAGAGAAATGTCATAAATCCCCTCGAATTTTCATTTTTTGCCTTTTGTTCTACACCTCAAGCTTCTCACTCCCTCTCACCAATAAACTAAAAAGCCTGCCTGCACACACGCAAAGAACAAATATGGTTGAGGCAACCATAATCAAGCAGCCACATACTATGATTGAATTATATGGTTGCAGTCAAATCATATTATTAATAATAGAAAAGCAAACTATAATAATATTATTATCTGAGTTAATAATAATATTATCTACAAGAACAATTGACTTTGTTGTACCTAATCTTATTATTGTTAATATGACAACACTATTGTAAGATGTGACTAAAATATAATTGAGACTCACCATACCATGATCTAATATTATATTAAAAGTTTTAAATACGACCACAGTATTATTTAATGCAATAATATTATTTTGTTTTTTAATCATATTTTTATTGCAGAAACAGCTGTGCGTTAAATTCGAAATAAAAATAAATTATTATTGTTGAAATAAAATGTAATGGTTGTTTTTTATTGAGGTATAGAACTTTAAGTTGGCATTACTTTTTTAACTGGCGGCCATTTTGTCAGCTGTCAAGTGATTAATATTTAGTTTGGTTTGTCATTTTATCATGAACAGGTTGACAAAAGAACAACGCTTGCAAATCGTGCAAATTTATTTCGAAAATAATGGTTCAGTTCGCGAAGTTTACCGCAAGCTCCGTCTATTTTATGGTCGACATAATCGTCCATCAGAGCAATTAATTCGGTTAACCATGGATCGTTTTCGCACTACGTTTACTCTATGTGATAATACGCATCCGCAGAGACGTCGAACAGTGCGCACCGAAGAAACAATTGCCGCTGTAGAGCAAAGTGTTGAAGAGGACCCGAATGAATCGATTCGCCACCGTGCACAGCAATTGGAGCTTTGTCCATCAACTTTATGGAAGATTTTGCGCAAAGATCTTGGCTTGCGACCTTACAAGATCCAGCTTGTGCAAGAATTAAAGCCGCGAGACCATGCAATGCGTCGTGATTTTGGTGTATGGGCCGAAAATGAGATTGATCTTGATGCTGATTTTCATCGCAAAATTTTGTTCAGTGATGAGGCTCATTTTTGGTTGAATGGCTACGTCAACAAGCAAAATTGCCGCATTTGCAGTGAAGAGAATCCACATGAGACCCTTGAGACGCTATTACATCCACAAAAACTGAATGTTTGGTGTGCTCTATGGGCTGGTGGAGTCATTGGGCCATACTTCTTCCGAAATAATGCTGGAGAGTCAGTTACCGTTAATGGAGACCGGTATAGAGCCATGATAACCGACTATTTTGTTCCCGAATTGGATGGCATGAATGTGGATGAGTTGTGGTTCCAACAAGACGGCGCTACATGCCACACAGCGCACGTCACAATCGATTTATTGAAGGAAGCATTCGATGAGCGCATAATTTCGCGGAATGGACCTGTCAATTGGCCACCAAGATCGTGTGATTTGACACCATTGTATTATTTTCTTTGGGGATATGTGAAGTCGCTCGCCTACGCCAACAAACCAGAAACGTTAGGGGACTTGGAAGCCAACATTCGTGGCGTTATTGCCAACGTACGGCCCCATATGCTCGAAAAAGTGGTTGAAAATTGGACCTGTAGAATTGGCTTTATTCGAGCCAGCCCCGGCGGCCGCATGCCCGAAATCATATTTAAACATTAATGGCATAAAATTATCCTTCCAATAAAGCCAAATTGATGGACAATAAAATGATTTTCTTGTGTTTTATTTCAATTTAAAGCTCTATACCTCTAAAAAAACACCCGTTGTATGTATATTGAAACGTATACTTACACGAAATACAGACATGTCTGTATAAAGAGATACACAAATGTTTATATATTTTTATTTGTCTACCCTTTTGTTTATACTTTATTTATTTATTCATTTAGTTAATTGAACTGACAGATGTTTCTGAAATTTTTGTTAAACTTAAAATAGTATGGTTTTGGATAACATTATATTGTTATTTACATTATACAATTTTTAAATAATAATACAAATTATGTTGTAGTCATAAATTTTTAACAAGACTATATTGTTAAACTCTAACCATATCACACTTTTTTATGGATGTGATAATGTAATTATTAAATTCAAACATTAATCTGTGTATCGTAACGAAATAAATGTTTAAAATGACAATAACTAGTTTTCGACGACCACACATTTGTTTCAGAGAACATAATATTGTTTATTCAACCATTCTACAACCATATTTTTTCTTTGCGTGCAGGCAAGCAAAAAAGGCAAAGTGTAAATTGCGTCTAACTAAAATTTGTTTCCTAATTAAAGCCTGGTGCGGACTTCTTACGGAATTTCATGTTCGTAAATTAACACTTCATTCAACGCGGATATATAATCGTGTAGCCTTTTGTGTAGAATTATGTTTGCATATACACAAATTCATTTATTTTTGAATTTACAACACACAAAAAAAAACTAAAATTAATTACAATTTTATGAAAATTAGATATGTTAAAAATTCCATTACCAAACGATTGTATGAACATTAATTTTTGTTTCAGTTGACTGAAAAAAGTCTCCACTTATATTTATAACATCCCTAAGATAGGCAATAGATTTCAAAAATTCCGTGATTTTTCTTTTGATACTAGCAAATGGAAATTCCTTTATGAAATTTATTAACCTGAATGTCCGTAATTTTTTTTACATAAAGTTTATATGAGAACCTGAAATTCCGTATGAATTCCGTACCAGGCCTTAATGTCAAATAAATAAATTTTAATAAACGGAAATATATAATGTACTTTCTGAGTTCTGAGAAACACTCGAAAATTATTTGTGAATTAAATTTTCAATAAAAAAAAAGAGATTTTATTTTAACACAAATTTATCTTTCTATGGCTTTAACAATGTTCTTATTTAAAAATGTCTATTTTTGTTCAAGTATTTTGTCTTGTCAACGTTTTTATTAAGTTAGACACTCTTAAGAAAAATTGTTTTCTTAATTAAATCAATACAGACAAAATTTTAATGAAAGAAAATATTTAATATACTTGAGTACTGAGAAACACTCAAATATTTTGCTGTGAATTAAATTTTAATTAAAATTGATACTTTCAGTTCACTCATATTAAATTCTTAACGGAAAAGGAAAGGCACTGGGATTACTATTGGTACAGCTTAGAAATGTAAATTTGGTTATAGTATTTTATTTTGGAATTAAACTTTAGTAAATTAAATTACATAAAAAAATCTTGCTTATATATATTGCGTTGGCTTACTAAATAAGAAATGTATATTAAACCACACAACGCACGCCCGGTGTGTTTACAAATATTAAAAATATATAGTTCTTCAGAAAGCTAACACGCCTACTTTCCAGCAAAAAATGTCAAAAAAGGTAATCGAGTTTGGAATTAAGCATTTTTTATGGAAGCTCTTCCCTACTGGATTACCAACTTAATGATTTTAACAAGGCGCGAGACTAAAACAATCAATTCTTGAGAAGTACTTACTTTTTTTATTTAGCAACTTGTTGAGGTAATCTATTTAATCTTAAAAAATCATTCTCTTCATTTAGCAGCTTGTACATCATTTTTTTTTTATTTTTTTTTTTTTTTAATTTTAGGTAATGTGATTTGTAAGAGAGGAATGAAATTTGGCAATCAGAATGGTAATGTGCGATTTTTTGCTGGATTTATATAACGAAAAAATACAAATATTTTGCATGGGAGCTGTCACGACCACTGGATATATTAAAAAAAGTGTATAGCCTTTTGTTACTTTCAGACTTTAAACTGTACTAAAAGAATAATTCACTGCCTTAAAAGTCCATAGCTTTCAAACATATATGTCTGTACACATGACTAAGACACATGCATTTCTTTAGAAACTTATTTTAAAATTATCATTACTCTTAACCATATTTTATACAACATTTCTGGTGACAAGACTATGGACGCAGTGAACACAGCTCTAATTGCTTTAATTAACCAGAAATTGCTGTTAATATTTAAATTTTTGCCCCCTAATGCAAAGGAGCAGGAAATAACTTTGTATTGTTTTGCAAGTAAACAAAGTAAACAACTTAACACTTAATATACAATAACTAAATTGTTGCCAACGGTTAGTTGACATTTTTCATACCATTTGCTTCCCTTATTTCTATTATTAAGGTTAATTAACTTCAACGCCCAGCTGGAATTCAGTTTCTTTATAATTTTTTTATTATGCTTTTTTCCCCCTCTTGAATGCATTTAACGTCATTTTCTCATTTTCTCTGGTGTTTTATCTTTATGTGTATATTTGTATGCATGTATTTATTCTAAGAAAAAAAAAAGATTTGCTTACATTCTTTTGAAATAAATTTCACTTTAATTCCTTAATAGTGTAGAAAACACCATACATTCATATTCTTTCTAAAAATAAATTAGAATCTAATGAACAGTAATTGCTAACTAAAGACGACAACTTACAATTTATTTAAGGTTTTGTCTTAACAACTGTGAAATTTCAAGGTCACAGGAGTACTTTGTATTTCTATGATAACCATTTTCTTGTGATGTTTACGTTGTGCCTTTTTTACTATTTTTCTTGCAAAACTACTTGCTTTATTTGGATTTTATGAGTTTTTGCTAATAAAAAAAATACTAAAGCATAATCAGTTGAATTATTTAAAACAAACACCTTTTTTATATCTTCACAATCAGGATTTATTCAGAGAATTATTTTCATAGTTTCCATAGAAATTAATACACAATTAAAAACTATTAAAAATCAATAAAAAAAAAAAAACATTTTTATATATCGCTTAATAAACCTCAAAAAAAACTAGTTTGCCAGAAACGAGTTTAAAGTTTTCTCTCTACACACAACTACGGAGTTCATACGGAATTTTAGGTTCTCATAAAAACTGAATAAAAAAATACGGAAATTCAGGTGGGTAAATTTCATAAAGAAATTTCCTATTGCTAGTACGGACTTTCAAAAGAAAAGTACTAGGAATTTTTGAAATTTATTGCCTATCTTAGGGATGTCATAAATAAAATTGGAGACTTTTTCAAGTCAACTGAACCAAAAATTAATGTTTGTATAATTGTTTGGTCACGGAATTTTTGACATTTCTAACTTCCATTAAATTGTAAATAATTTTTAATATTTTTGTGCATTCAAAAATAAATGAATTTGTGTGTATGTGCGTCATAGCTATAATAAGTGAATGGAATGAAAAATAAAAATTTTTTTATTTCAGTTATAGTTTTTATTTTAAATTAGAAATAATAAAAATTCAAACAATTATTAGTTATATGAAAATTCAAAACAATTTATTTATTTTAAAATGATTGAAATTTTTTAAATCCAATTTGCAATAATGGAAAGCTTTTTATACGTCCGATAAAATCCTATTTTTAACTATCCTTAAGTTGTAATAATGGCCCTTAAAAATATATAACAACTTTTTTCTCATGTCTCAGTAAGGAAAAAGAGCACCTTTTGTGCGAACGTGTTTTTCTTATCTCTTTTCTTACTACTGAGCCCCTGGTATTCATTAGATTTTTCACTATAAAGTGTCCTTAAGTGTGCAATAAAATTTAAATTTCATTTAGAGCTAGCCCATAATGATTTCGCGCAAGTTTTGCAAAAACCCAATATCTTATTATTTTTATTGAGCTAAATATTTTGTTATATGAAAATAACGTTAAAAGTAGACAAAACACGGATATGGCGCTAACTGTATTTCTCAATTATCCAATGTGACTCAATACCTAAACTAGATATTCAGACCAAAATGAACTAATTCCAATATTTATTCTAACAGTCTAATTACAGTTATTTGTTTATTCAAAAAATTTCTCAAGTGAAAATGTTGCATTATGTTATGGACCTCCTCAAATCATCTTACAAGGAGTATTTTCAATAATAAAAGAACTTTTTTTTATGTGTATATCTTTTTACAATTTAAAAGTATTTGAAACTATTTTTTATGAATTTGAAATAATCAATAGAGTTTTCGTTGAATAATGTAAATTTGACTTATTAACAAAAAATTATTTGAATTTCAAAAACTCAAATGAAATAAAATAAAATTTCATTCAAACTATAGAAAAATAATTTTAAAAAATTTCTGTCGCTGAATTCAAATAAAGCATTAATTTGTTATATTTTTATTTGGATTTCTGAAGGAGTGATTTTTTTTAATTTTCTGACAAAAAAAAATTAATTTACATTTGAAAAATTTTATTTCAAATCAATAACAATAAACTTTAATTCATTTCATGAGAAATGTCAATAATTTCAATGAAATTCTATTTCTTGAACAGGAATAAAATTTAAGTTTAATTTAATTTTATGAAAAAATTCAAATAAAAAAAATCATATTGAACAGCTATGGTGTGTTATTCTACACGATTATTTTTCCGTGTAGAAATAAATGCAAATTTACAAACGCAAAATTCTATAAGAACTCCGTACTGGGCTTGAGCAAAAAAAAAAAGAAAATAAACAAGAAGCTTAAGTGAAAAAATATCTGTAAAGTGTTTCCTAATTGTCGGGATTATATGGTAATACCCATCCAAGTATCCTTCAGAAAGAAAATCTTCTATCCCAATCATACAAAGGTTTGCAGTTGTAATGGCAGCTCTGAGGGAAAAAGGAAAATACAATTTACATGAAAAGAGAGGAAGAGGAGATTTACTCTGAGCGCAAAATTTTATTATTTTGAAATTACGTAAAGCAGAGTTACGTTTTATTTCTCTTACTACAATATAAAAGAACAACAATATAACTACCCAGCGGTAAATAAAACGAAATCACCGTAAGTGAGCAAGCTGAGGAATAAAATTGTAATGCATGTTTAAGCTTCGTGCGGAGTTCTTACGGAATTTCAGCTTCTCATACAAATTGTATGTGAAAAAAATTACGGAAATTTAGGTAGATAAATTTCATAAAGAAATTTGCATTTGCTAGTACGGATTATCAAAAGAAAAATACACAGAATTTTTAAAATGTATTGCCTATCTCAAGGATGATCTAGGCGCACGGCAGTGCGCCAGGCCAAGTTCTGGCCAATGCACGTAGTGTGTATATTTACAGGAAGCCATTCGAGCTGTTTTTACCCCCCTCATAACTTTGTTCCCCGCGACCGTAAAATTATGAAATTTAAACCATAACTAGAATAAATTCAAAAAACTCATATGCAAAGTTTAAAAGTTTTACAATGAAAAATTCCGGAGATATTGAGGTGCAAAAAGTGCATATTTTAAGCCATACTCACTGACTCACTGACCTACTGACTCACTCATCAATATTATGAAGCACTTTCGCTATAGCTAGAGATCTGAAATTTGGTGCACAAGTAGATCTAGGTGAGCAATGAACTAGAAAAATCTGAAAACCCTAAAATTTTAACCAAAGGGGCGGGGCTACGCCCATAAAAATTAAAATGTGTGCTAGTGAGCTGAAATTTGCTACAGAGCTAGGTCTAGGTGGACAATAAACTAAAAAAAAATTAAAATCAGAAAATTTTGGCTAGGAGGGCGGGGCTACGCCCATAAAGGCTAGAATTAAAAAAGCAAATCTAAACCGCTTAATGGAAGCTATTTTATTGAAATTCTGCATACATACTATGATAGGGCAAGCCTAAAAATGTTTCATTAAAAAAGTGGGCGTTGACACGCCCATACCATTTCAACTTCATTTTCGTGTACTACGGCTCAGCATATTTAGATATACTATTTCTGTATGTATTATTATCCGTTTGCAACGAAACTTGGCACAAATAATAAACACTAGGTGAGAAACCAACTAGAAAAATCTGAAAAACCAAAATATATTACCAGAATGAGCGGGGCTACGATACTATTGTTTGAACCTAAAAACTTACAGCCTTATTTATAAATCTTATTAAGGCTTTTTAAGAAAAATTTCTTACGAAAATTTGTTTCAAAATCCCTTTATAAGGCCTTAAAAAGTTTTATAAATAAGGCTGTTAATATGCAGCTTTTATTTTAAGCCATTTTAGTGAAAACTTGCATATATGTATGCTACACGTATAGAATACTTTAAAATATCACATAAGAAAGTGGGCGTAGTCACTCCCATAAAATTTTGGACTTGTGCTTAATCTACTTCGGTCTAGCATATTTTAGAAGAAAATTAGCATGAATTATAAGCGCTGCTTACAACAAAATTTTGAGTTAGGAATAGTGGGAGGGGTGATACTCATAAAATGATAAGGTACAGTTCACGCTAGAGAGCTGAAATTTTATACACAAGCAAATCTAGATGAGTAAGCCAATAGAAAAATCTTAAAACGAAGAAGCTTTATCCGCCAAAACTCTAATTCGCACTAGAGAGCTGAAATTTGGTACACAAATTAATCTAAATCGGAGATCGCTAAGAAAAATCTAAGAAACCAGAAGTTTCAATCAGGGATTGGGAAAAAGCGCTGTAAACTCAAAATTAGGCTAAATTTTATTGAAACTTTTCATACACATTGCACTTATTCAAAGTAAAAATTTCCTGTTTGAAAAAGTGGACGTGACTTCAACCATAAATCTTAGCTTTTTCTTTCATGTACTTCGACTTAGCAGTTTCTAGTCTATTACTCATGAATTTTTCAATAGCTTTTTCCTACAAAACTTTACATGAATCATAAGCACTAACAGATATAAAAGTCGGCGTGGGCAGGCCCATAAAAATTTTACGTAGAGAGCTGACATTTTGTAGACAAATAATCCTAATTGATTTATTCAATCGGAAAATCCAAAAATTAATGCACCACCTACCCTATTGAAACTTTGCATACACATTGGCCATATCCTTTTGTTTATGTACTTCGGCTGAGCAGACTTTAATATGCAAATATATTGAGAAAATAGCTAAGATCACTCCCTCTAAAATTGACGCTGTATTTTACGTACACACTGGCGACCCGTTGTAATAACACAATAATTCCTTTTTACTCACGCTCTAACCCATTATTTTATGTAACTATGAAATTTTTAACTGGCAAAGTGATCATGAATTTTAGAAATTTTAAGCTTAAAAAGTGTTATCATAGAAAATTTTTCAAAAAGTAGTCAGATCCTCACAAAAACATAAATATGAAAAAAAGGCCAAGTTCCTATAAAAAAGTTCGGCCAGTAAAAGTAGTGAGATATAAATTTTGACTAAGTTCTTGTGTGGTACTGAAATATATTATATATGATATAAATTTGTAATCGTAAGGTTCCCATATAATTTCTAGATAATCTGCTAACTTGGCAATATTTTTAACTTTCTAGAAAAGGAGAGAATAATGTATATTTGTACATTTCTTTATATCGGTAAAAATGTTGTCAAGTTAGCAGATTATCTAGAAATTATATGACACCCTTACGATTACAAATTTTTATCATACATAGTACATTTCTGTGTTAGGTATTGTGGCAAAGAAGAACTTGGTCAAAATTTATATCTCACAACTTTTAATGGCCGAAATTTTGGATAGGAACTTGGCCTTTTTTCACATTTATGTTTTTGTGAGGATATAAATATAAGTGGAGACTTTTTTTAGTCAACTGAAACAAAAATTAATCTTTATAAAACCGTTTGATAACGGAATTTTTGACATTTTTATCTTTAATCTATTTGTAGTAGTTGTAGAAATTCGAGAAATAAATGTGAATTTAGAAACGTTAAATTCCGTAAGAACTCTGTACTAAAAGCGGATGATCTTTCAGTCAAGTAAATCAAAAATTAATGTCCATACAAATTTTGGCTACGAAATTCTTAATATCAATTACAATTTGATGAAAATTAGAAAATTTTTAATCAGAAATAATTTTTAGTCAGGCTCAAGTTCAGTAATTTCAATTATTTTTATTGAATGAAATATTTTTATTAATTAATGGGAGTTTCTAAAGAAGAGAAGAAAAATTAAATTAGACTTTTAAGCTGGGGGAAATAATTGTACACAACAATCATTTCTCACATTCCGTTTCATTAGAATTTACGTTATATAGCTGATGTTAATAACAATCTCTACCCAAGTAGATAGACTAGGGTGCTGATGAAGTGTGTTGCTGCACAGAAAAATATCGGTATTTGCTCCAGCTTAAAAGTCTAATTTAATTTTTCTTCTCTTCTTTAGAAACACACATTAATTAATAAAAATATTTCATTCAATAAAAAGAATTGAAATTACTGAACTTAAGCCTGACTAAAAATAATTTCTGATTAAAAATTCACAATAGTTCAATTAAAATCTGAAAATTAGAAATGTCAAAAATTGCTTGACCAAATAATTGTATGAACATTAATTTTTGTTTCAGTTGACTGAAAAAAGTCTCCACTTATATTTGTAACATCCCTAATAAATAATAAATAAATTTCAAAAATTCCGTGTACTCTTTATTTGGAATTTCCGTAATTTTTTTACATACAGTTTGTATTTACAAAATAAAATGAAAAATAGTTGCCTACTCTAGCTTACACTCACACCTCGCCTGTCGTTGTAAGCGCAGTGCTAGTGAGAAGGCAGGCAGCATTTACATGTCCCATGACACTTTTATGTTAAATCCTAACAGTAAATAAGCGAAATAACCACAACTGGCTGCTACTAAGTATTACTTATATTATCGATTGCGGAATGTATATTTTTTCTACTGGGATGTTTTATTTTCTCTTGAAATAGGACCAAAATCCATTTTTTTATAAGAGAATTCTTATAAGGGTTTATCTGGCACATAAATTTAAGAGAACACATCGCTATATTACAAAAGCCATAAACCGGTAAAATACTCTTAATAAAATGTTAAGCTCTGGGGAATTCAAAACACACACACTTAATTATGATTTATTTGCAGGACATTATTAATCTCTAATTTCAAAGAATTTTAAAAATATTAATAAAATATAAAAGGAAATATTTTTTATTAAAGTGTGTGACGTAAGCATTAATTTAAAAAGAAAGCAAATATTAAGGAGATATTTATTTGCCAATTAGGCTTTGACGTCAAAAGAACATTTGCTGTTGCTAAGAAAACTGTAGACAATTAACTAAAAAGCTTATTTCTTATTAATGACCGCACATTTCTTTAAGGAATGAGCGTGATAAAAAAAATTTAAATAAATGATGATTTTTAGAAATCAATGGACAGCGTTTTAAAACTATAAAAAGTCAAAGAAATCTTTGACATTCTTAATTTTCATCAAATTTTAATTAATTTTTGTGTTTTGTATGTTATAAATTCAAACATAATTCTACAAAAATGGCTACAGGTTTATTTTTCCGTGTAAAAATAAATGTAAATTTACTTTAATTTTTGTTTCAGTTGACTGAAAAAAGTCTGCACTTATATTTATATCATCCTTAGGATAGGCAATAAATTTTAATAATTCCGTGTACTTAAACAAAAGATAACTTAGCAATCTTATCTAGTAATGAATAGGGAATTTTTAAATTAATGAAAAGGGTTGAAATATTACCAAAACCCAGTAATTTCAACTAATTTTTCCATAAATCTTATTTACTTTTCGTAAAAGGGTTGCATGTAAATAATTTGTTCTTCAAATCATTTAAATATCCTGACAGCGAAATGGTGTTGTGATGTACACATATTTCTTTTTTTAATAAACAAAGATTTTTGACACTTTTAAACAAACTTTTCTTTCTACTCCTTCTCAGAAAAAATTCAATGCTCTTTTATTTTAACGAATTTGTAATTAATTTGTCACTGTTGCATTTTTCCCACTCAACTTTTAGCCATCTTTTGAAAACTAATTAAACAATCATTTGTATACTCACTGATTGCTTGCTCTTAAATGAAGGTAAAAATGAAATGTTCTAAATTAAAAAAAATTCGAAGCAACGCTTAAAACAATCATAAGAAAGAAAACTAATTAAAACCAATAACGAAACCAATTTTTGAGGCAACTAGAAATTTAATGAAAAGAAGCTGGTTTTTTCTCCTCCGCATCTCATTTATTTTTGTCAGCAAAAAAAAAAAGGATTTTGCGAATTTTTTTTTTTTTTTTTTTTGTAGAAATTTTTCAACTTGCCATTCATTCAATTTCCAATTTCTGCAAAGTTTGGAGTATCCCAAGCAACATAAACGGGATGAAAGGAAATGCCTTAATATAATATGAAAATTTTTTTGACAAGTTGCTTCCTTGTACTCTGGAAATCACACATGAGTGCCAAAACTCAAAATGAATTAATTAAATTAATTAAATTTTTTGGACTCATTGACCATCACGTGAAAAAATAAAAAAGTCCCACTGGAATTTGGAGAAAGCTCAAAAAAGAGAGTGCCAAACTTTTTTCCTCTATGAGAAATTATTCAAATAAAGAAAAAGAAAAAAGTCTCATATTAAATTAAATAAGTCATAAATTATTATTATAGTTGTAGCACATTTAAAATTTTTTGATGTAAAGCCTGGTACGGAGTTTGTACGGAATTTCAGGTTCTCATACAAACTGTATGTAAAATCAAATACCGAAATTCAGGTTGGTAAATTTCATAAAGAAATTTTCATTTGCTATTGCGGACTTTCAAAAGAAAAATACACGAAATTTTTGAAATTTATTGCCTATCTTAGGGATGTTATAAATATAAGTGGAGACTTTTTCCAGGCAACTGAAACAAAAATTAATGTTAATACAATTAGTTGTTCACGGAATTTTTGACATTTCTAATTTTGATCAATTTGTGAACAATTTTTAGTATTTTTGTCTGTTTTAAATTAAAAAAAAAATAAATTAATTTGTGTGTATGCTAACATAATTCTCCACAAAAGCCTACACGAATATCATAGCTGTTCAATATGATTTTTTTTATTTGAATTTTTTCATAAAATTAAATTAAACTTAAATTTTATTTCTGTTTAAGAAATATAATTTCATTGAAATCATTGACATTTCTCATGAAATGAATTAAAATTTGTTGTTATTGATTTCAAATAAAATTTTTCAAATGTAAATTTATTTTTTGCCAGAAAGTTTAAAACAAATCACGTCTTCAGAAATTCAAATAAAAATATAACAAATTAATGCTTTATTTGAATTCAGCGACTGAAATATTTTTAAATTATATTTCTATAGTTTGAATGAAATTTTATTTTATTTCATTTGAGTTTTTGAAATTCAAATAATTTTATGTTAATAAGAAATTTATTATTCGACATATTGTCAGAAGTTTATTTTAATTTGAAATTTATTTGCTGGTGGTTCAGCGTTGTCTATATATTTCATTGTTGCTGTAACAAATCATCAGTAGACTTCAACCACACGTTTTGAATAGTCACAAACCTCTTATCTTATGCACAGACTTTCAAGAACTATTTGAGAATTCACAAATAATAATATTTTTGAAAATCACAAAAGAAAAATAAGCGTAGTAGGCTTTGAAACTAATACAAAAAACCCAGCAAATAATTTAGAAAAATAAAATAGATTGAAATCGAATATAAATTATTTGCTGGGTTTCTTGTATTAGTTTCAAAGCCTACTACGCTTATTTTTCTTTTGTGATTTTCAAAAATATTATTATTTGTGAATTCTCAAATAGTTCTTGAAAGTCTGTGCATAAGATAAGAGGTTTGTGACTATTCAAAATGTGTGGTTGAAGTCTACTGATGATTTGTAACAGCAACAATGAAATATATAGACAACGCTGAACCACCAGCAAATAAATTTCAAATTATGTTAATAAGTCAAATTTATATTATTCAACAAAAACTTTTTTGATTATTTGAAAATCATTAAAGATAGCTTCAAATAGTTGCAAATTGTAAAAACGTATACAAAGAAAAAAAAATTCTTTTAATATTGAAAATGATTTCTAGTGATGAAGATTTTTCCTGCGAAGATCTCTAGAGATCCGTGTTTTGTCTACTTTTAACGTTATTTTCATATAACAAAATATTTAGCTCAATAAAAATAACAAGGTACTGGGTTTTTGCAAAGCTTGCGCGAAATAATTATTATTACTAAAATTCAAATTTTATTGTACATCTAAGGAAATTTCATAGTGAAAAATATAATGAATACCAGAGGCTCAGTGGTAAGAAAAGAGATAAAAAAAACCGCATTCGCACAAAAAGTGCTCTTTTTCATTGCTGAGTCCGTTGAAAAAAAAGTTCAACTATAGAACTCTCTGACCTAAATATATCATAAATGGTTGTTATATATTTTTAAGTCTAATAAATATTTCTTTTTATTTTTCAGAAATAGTTTTTATTCAAGATATAATAGCCTGATTTATTTAATTTATTGTTTTTTTTTTCAAATTAAATTCTGAGAAAAACTATTTGATTTTTTGTAGTCAAATAATATTGAAATGAATTTTATTCAAATTTTGGATATTTAAATTCAATAAATTTTCTTTTGTTTTAAAAATATGAACAAAATTGTATTTCGAATATTGTAAATTGATTTAATACTCTAAACAATTGATTTGAGCAATGTATAAATTTAAAAAATTTCAATCGTTTTAAAATAAATAAATTGTTTTGCATTTTCACATAACAAATAATTGTTTGAATTTTTATTATTTCTAATTTAAAATAAAAACTATAACTGAAATAAAAATATTTTTATTTTTCATTCCATTCACTTATTACAGCTTTGACGAATATATATCCGTGCAGAAATAAATGTAAATTAACAAACGTAAAATTCCGTAACAACTTCGTACTGGGCTTAAATAAAAAGAAAAAAGTCTCATATTAACTGAAATAAGTCCAAAATTATTATTATATATAATTTTTTGTTGTAATGAAAATTTATTTATTTAACGTTAAAAGCTGGAACGGAGCTCTTACGGAATTTTAGGTTCTCATAAGAACTGAATAAAAAAACCTTACGGATATTCAGATGAGTAAATTTCATAAAGAAATTTCCATTTGCTATTATGGAATTTCAAAAGAAAAGTACAATGAATTTTTGAAATTTATTGCCTACTTTAGGGATGTTATAAATGTATGTGGAGACTTTTTCAGTTAATTGAAACCCCAATAAGCACTCAAAAAATTAAAATTCAAGCACTTGAAATTGAACTGGAAACAAAGTTAAATTCAAGCATTTTTTCAAGTAATTTTCAAGTTTGAAAATATTTTTAAATAAAAAATCAAACAACATACATATGTGCTCAAACCTTGTCAAATACGTAATTTATTTATTATTAATACTGAAATTGTGGTGAATATATCAAAAACAAATAAATAAAAGCGAATTTGGAAAACAAAGGTGAGTAAAACGTGAAAACAATAGCGAAGGCAGATGTGCAGAAAATAATTATTAGAAAACAAAGGAATTGCATTTTGCTTTCCATTTTAAAAGCCTTGCTTTTGCTGCTTGAAATACACTTGAATTCAATTGTAATACAAGGTTGAATTACAGTATAATTCAAGGCTTGAATTAATACAATTGAAATGTTCGATTTGAATTCAAGTTCCCATTTCACTGGAGAATGCTATTGAATTAAAGTGTGAATCAAGCATAATTCAACCCTTGACAATTGATTGTGTGGCTTGTTGAATAACACTTGTTTTACACTTGATTCCAAGCAAAATTGCTTATTGGGACATATATCAATGTTCATACAATTTTTAACAAATTGTGTTTTTGTGTGTTGTATATATGTAAATCCTGGTCTAGACTTGCAATTTTTTTTTTGCAGCAAGGGAGGAATACAAAATGTATATATTTTTATTTCAACACCTTCAAACACACTCAAAAATTGCAATTTTGAACTGGGAGTTAACAAATCAATGCTTTTTTTTATTCAAACACAATTCTATACAAAAGGCCACACGATTAGTTTGCCGTGTAGAAATAAATATAAGTTTAGAAATGAGAAAATTTCGTAAGAACTCCATACCGACCTGTAAAATATTAATATAAGAAATATATATTAATATTTAGAAGCAAGTAGATTTGGGCAGCCATCCTTAAGGATTTATGATGTCACCATAATTTCTCTAATTAGTTAAGATAAAAAATATTTTTAGAATATTCTAAATCATTTACGTCCAAGCCATATGCATAATGTTAAACTTTGTGCTTTCACACCAACGAGAGCACAACCCCCAATCAGATCTCTGTGAGAACAATGTTTACTGCTTACTTTGCAAAGAAACAAGAATAAATTTAAGAGCTTAAAAAGCTATCTACCTCAAATGCAAATATGATAATATGTTATTTTTAATTTAAAAAAATTTAAAGCAGAGCTTGTTATTGATAATTTTCTTTTCTGAATTAGAGTAATTTACTTATTGACTAAAAATTTTAACATCATATATACTCTAAATGAGGCCTGTGCATTCCCACAGAAATCACTACCCGTGAAGCTCTGACTTCAATATAAAATGTTTGCTGGGATTCAACAGCGGTGCCTGTTCTCTCAAATATATTTTTTTTCAGTTTCTTCAAAATTGAATCTGTTAAATTGTAGAATATTTAGCATGAAAAATAAGGAAAAGAAAAGAAAAATATATAAATTAAATTTACATGATTAAACAAAGTTTTTTTAAAGTTCGGAATGAAAAAAGAATAAAAATGTTCCTTTACATCACGAAAAGGAAAAACCTTGAGCTGAATTTAATAAAATTTGTAAGAAAATTAATTCACTATTAATTTGTTTAACAAATAATTGCCGATTAGCATAAAATGGAACTATACTCGTTTTTTTATACTTACTTAATTTTATTATACGATTAATTTAATGGGTATTAACTTAGTCTGGTTTTAATTAGTTTATGTATTTCTTTCTTCCATTGAAAGTATAAGCTGTTAGCGTTTTCTATGCAGCCACACCAAAAGGATTAAATTAAAAATAAGGTTACTTTCAATTCTGTTTTGGGAATAAAAATGATTAGGACGAATAGCAACAATAAAAAACTCAGATGATTTGATTTTCTAGCAACACAGGCCATGAGGTAAAATTCTCACATTATTGTAAAAGTAGGAAGGAACCTGGTTTGAGGATGTTGTTGGAATGGTCCGATATTTCATTAAGACAATATGGAAACCGGATTTTATCTGTGCAATCGGTTATGAAGAAACTCGCTCTTTTTATAGCACATATTTCCTTCAAAATATTCTTATTATGCAAAACCAAAATTAATTCGTACTTCAAGTGTGCTTTAGCCAAATTTTGTGTAGAAATTTTGCTTTAACGTGCACTTCAAATACAAATTATTTTTTAAGGGTGAAAATGTTTGTTATGAAGACAGTTTGTTTTCCTATTACATGTCAGTTATTTCCACAATCTTCAACAAAATTTGAGAGTGGCCTTCCCCCTTGTTTAAATCAATATTGATGAAGATAACTGTCAAACAATTTTCCATATGATTTATAACAAATAACTTTATCAATCTATAATGTATTTAAGAGTTAGAAAAAATCAATTACAATTTTATATCAGCTTCAATATATTTCAACTAAGAAGCAGGCGAAAGTTTTCTCTTGTTATGTTGTTAATGCCACACCTGTACACAAACATACTTCATGTTTACTTTTGCGCTTTACTTTTTTTCGTAAAATAAACAAAATATCCTTCTTTCTGATGCCTTCATGTATCCTTAACATAAGGGTAGATTGTATTTACAAGCATGTATGTATGTTTGCTTAAGGCAAATAACTGTAAGCAAAATTTTGTTCAAAGAAATTAAATGTATGGCTGGTTGAAAAAGAATTTAATAAAATTTTAGCAGGTAGAATTTCAAATGCTTTCAGCCCAATAGTTTCAAATTGAATCAAAACAAAAAAGCTTTTAAGAGGATTTATTTTTTCTTTTCTTATATTTGAATTAATTTAACAGCCACTTTAGATTTTTTAATTGTATTAAAATTTTTAGTCCTGCTTAAAAGCCATCATGTCCCTCAGCTCTGGATAACAGTACATGACGGTAAGTTTTCTTTTATTTATATTAAACAAATAATTTTTATTATTCTATAGATAATTCAACTGCAATACTAGTAAAAAATTAATGATGTATTCAAAACAATACTTTTCAGCTGTTTTTGGTCGCAAATATACGATTTAAATAATATTTTAAAGCATGCAGATGCATGAAAAACCTAGCATCGTTTTGTTTACATTCTTTGGGCACTGCTACACGTTCAATATATATTTAACGCGATCCAGTATCGCGATATTTATTGAACGTGTAGCATGCGGTATTGATGGATCGCGATCCATATCACAGAATGGCCTAAATTATAGAATCCAGATCGCGTATCGTGGATCGCGTGATAAATATTGAACGTGTAGCATTTTCATGATATTAGACCTCGATACGTTAGTAAGAAGTGAAATAAAATAAATTAAATAAAAGACGCAGTGAAAAAAATTTAACAAATAAAAGGTAAAAAATTTTATCACATTTGTATAAAATTTGTTTTAATAAAGAGTAATGGCAGAAGATAGTGAAAGCGAGTTGGTTCTGCCGGTGGAATCGGAATTAACGACCGAAAAAATTATTTTTAAAGACTTTATTTTTAATTTGGAGGCATTGCCGAAGGAAGTTGTGGGACGTTTTTGTGCGACATTTTTTTAATAAACGATCCGCACAGCATAAAAATAACGTAAATACTGACGCGATATATATTGAACATGTAGCATACGCTCGTGATCCATCAATCCATTAAACTGGATCGTGATCCAAATATCACAATATATATTGAACGTGTAGCAGTGCCCCTTGTCTTTACAAAAGTATTTTTTTTTTATCAAATCAAAAGTTTTTTTCATACCACTCTGCCCTTAGTTCAATATATATTGAACGCGATCCAGTATCGCGATATGTATTGAACGTGTAGCATGCAGTATTGATGGATCGCGATCCATATCGCAGGATGGCCTAAATTATGGAATCCATGTGTTTCATTTTCATGATATTAGATCGCGAAACGTTAATAAGAAGTGGAATAAAACAAATAAAATAAAAGACGCAGTGCAAAAAATGTAACAAATAAAATATAAAAAAATGTATTACATTTGTCTAAAGTTTGTTTTAATAAAGGGAAATGGCAGAAGATAGTGAAAGCGAGTGGGTTCTGCCGGTGGAATCACTGCCGGTGTTGTGGGACATTTTTGTGTGACATTTTTTTAATAAACGATCCGCACAGCACAGAAATAACGTTAACATGGAGCATACGCTCGTGTTCCATCAATCCATTAAAATGAATCACGATCCAAGTATCCCAATATATATTGAACGTGTAGCAGTGCCCTTACATCCCTGTTCATGTAACGTTTGTAGAATTATTTTTGGGTGGACATTATTTGTATACTTGTACTTTCTTTAGAATAATTTTAACATTAAGTGTACAAAGTTTTATTAGTATTCCAGTTTCTAACTTGTTTTCCCCTTGAATTTATCTGTTAATTTGTATCTCAGTCTTCAGATTAAATAGAAGACTTCTAACTAAATTTAAAATTTCTTTACTGGTATGTATTTTCAGCCAAAATGACATGGAAACCAATACCACCAGGTTAAGCATGTTGTTCATTTTACTTTGAACTTGTTTCATGTTCTATGTAGACTTTTATCCCTTTCATATTTAGCTTTATTGCTAATTGCAGTAGATTCTCAATAATTTAAGATTCATGGAAGTAGAGAAAATGTTCAAATAAACTTGAGCTCAAATTAACAAAACCTGGGGGTCTACTCTCTATTTTGAATCGAAAGCAAGTGCTTTTGAATTCTAATTCTAATAACATACAAATTCTAAAGCATTTTCTTTCGTTTTGAAATACAGAGTAAACTCCTTGGATTAAAATTCTTGATTGCTTATTAAGTATTTTCTTATGAAATATGCAAATAAATATAGAAAATAATAATGAAAAATTGTTTTAATTTTCTTTTGAGGGACCGATATAGGTAAATGTGCTTTTGTGAAATGAGAACAAGTTGTGATGAAAACTGAGAAGAAAACATCAATTGTATCTGTGCTGAAAGCTAAAACGCATTTCATCTAAAGTTTAGATTTTAAACTAAAGCAATTTTTTTTTTTTTTTTTTTTTTTTTGTTGCTTCAGAAATTCAAACACAGTCGCTTTATTAACTTCAATTATCTAGGGTAGAAATGCCAAAGTACAAATTATATAAAGAAGAACAAATGATTGTAATCTTTTATTTTAATTTATTTTGTTTTAGTTCGTTCCATTTTATTTTATTTTATTTTATTTTATTTTATTTTATTTTATTTATTTTATTTTATTTTATTTTATTTTATTTTATTTTATTTTATTTTGTTTTATTTTATTTTATTTTATTTTATTTTATTTTATTTTATTTTATTTTATTTTATTTTATTTTATTTTATTTTATTTTATTTTATTTTATTTTATTTTATTGTATTCTCTTTTATTTTATTTATTATAATATATTTTATTTTATTTTATTTTATTTTTTATATTATTTTACTTTGCTATATTTTATTTTATTTTATTTTATTTTATTTTATTTTAATTTTTATTTTATTTTATTTTATTTTATTTTATTTTATTTTATTTTATTTTATTTTATTTTATTTTATTTTATTTCATTTTATTTTATTTTATTTTATTGTATTCTCTTTTATTTTATTTATTATAATATATTTTATTTTATTTTATTTTATTTTTTATATTATTTTACTTTGCTATATTTTATTTTATTTTATTTTATTTTATTTTATTTTATTTTATTTTATTTTATTTTATTTTATTTTATTTTATTTTATTTTAATTTTTATTTTATTTTATATTATTTTATTTTATTTTATTTTATTTTATTTTATTTTATTTTATTCTATTCTATTCTATATTATTTTAAACCCCCGCCCAAAAAAAATTGGTGTTATCAGTTTGTAGTGTGTCTGTGCATTTGTGTGTCTGTCCGTGTACATTTAGAGACCAAATGGCTGGACGGATTTTGATTTAGTTTTTCTCCGTTTGAAAAGTCACTTGATCGAGATGGTTCTTAGCTACGTTTTAAGAAACTTGGTCTAGCCATTTAGAAGATATCATATCTTTTCTAGATATGTATATCGGGTGGTTTTTAAAATTTTTAATTTTTGTTATTTTAAATTTTATAACTATTAGGGTATTCGGAATAAGTAAACTAAAACACCAATTATTAACTTGACTACGCCTGT
Organism: Tachina grossa; assembly: GCA_949987645.1. Lineage (NCBI taxonomy): Eukaryota > Metazoa > Arthropoda > Insecta > Diptera > Tachinidae > Tachina > Tachina grossa. Next base: position 148,083,706 of record OX465274.1, on the reverse strand, counting down.
TCAAAAATATTTGTGTGGCTTCATTCTATTCTTACGAAAGTAATGAGTAGTTGTGGTTAGTTTTACATTTGTTTACATTACATACAGTGCACTCGGTATAAAGTCAACTAAATAAAATCACGAGTGTTATCGTTTATCAGATTGTTGACGTTTATAAATGTGCAAATTTGAGAACAAAATATGTTTGATACTGTAGTTTAAACCATTTCTATCTAAATACATACATATAGAAGAGTTACGTTACTGACTGACTGACAGACATATCATTGGCCAGCCCGAACGACTATAGCTAGAGAGCTAAAATTTGGTGTGTAGGTGCCTCTTCCGATGTATACATCCACTCAGTAGGGATTCAAATCGGGTTAAATCGGTTAAAGGGGGGTAAAAACTGAATTTCGGTACATACATACATCTGCTAAAGCATTGAACATGGTAAAAAGCCTTTTGGCGCTTTTTTTCTTCTGGAAAGAATCGCAAATATTTTTGCGATTTTGTACTTTGTTGTTACTTGTAATAAATCCAAAATATCCGTTCTTCCTTGTAATGGAAGTATTTACGTTTTTTATCTGATTTTAGATGCCCGACTTTTAGAAGAACAAAAAGCAACTGAACAGAAAACGGCAATATATTTCTTACCACATACTTATAACGGCAACCCCCAAATTGAATGTACATATAAATGCATTTTAATGGATATTAAAGCAAAATTTTTGCTTTATTTAAAGTTGACTGCTTAGGCCCAATAATTGACTTCTCAATTATGTGTCATTTATCTTTAAGAACCTCTTAAGTACCGAATTCATTTTTTCAGTATAAAGTTGAGAACCATTTAAATGCCCAACCTTGTCTATTTAAATCACACTTAAAGGCTCAGTTAGTCGACTGTAATGTAAAGTAACTGTAACGTAGGAAACAGCCGATCGAGAATTTTATATGAAAAGTAGGTTACGTTACATTACATCTCTATAACCATTTCCATTACTTTTCACATAACAAAATCGATCAGCTGTTTCTAACTGCTGCGGTTACATTACATTACAGTCGGCTAACTGAGCCTTAAGTCTTACGAGCATGCCATATGTTATTGTGCTTGTGTGCGTTTATTGAAAACATGTACATAAACACCATGTGGTCGTATTAAAAAGAATTTCGTTTAATTTTCATAAATATATAACATATACAATGCATAGTATCACATCATGGAATAAATAAATAGAAAAATGCATTCTGATGCTCTTTTGGTTTCATAAAATGTGTTTTTATGCAGTTTTAATTTTCTACATGTTGATAACCTAACTTTCTTATTTACATTAAACATCTGTTTTCTTTTAAAAATATCAACATTTCATAGTGCTACCACACTTTCATAGTATTTAAGTGATCATTTCATTTTACGACTGAAAAAATGAAACTGCAATTAAGTGCAACATAAAATTAAGTGGCTATTAGCTAAATGGCACTTAATTGAGAAGTCGATTATTGGGCCTTAGAGTAGACAATGACTATAAAAAGTGTTGACGTTTTTGGGATTTTGATGAAATAAGGAGTTGATGTTATCCAGAGCGCATTATACTTCTTACAACTACAATTCTAATTGAAAAAAGGTTAGCCAAAGTGAGTGAAGTAAGAAAATAAAAAACATATTTGGGGTATTCACAACAGTGTCTTAAGTGTCATAATTGAAAGAGAGAGAGAGAGAGAGAGAGAGAGTTGCTAAAATCAAAATACAAATAAGTACAATATATATAATTGTAAATTATGAGGAGTTGCTTACAGCAGTCGTATTTTTCGTCTTATTGCTTTAAAACCTGTTAATTTATAAGTACCATTTGAATACACCAATTGAGTTATTGTTGTCTATTCTGGAATACACGTCGAATTGGTGAAACTTTTGTACATGGATAATAAAAACAAAACTGTGTAAATGTAAAACACTTGTGTTTGTTTCTCATACAAAATTACGCGTTTTTAAAAGAGAGAGAAACGCATTTAAATTTTCACGTTTATTTTATTTTAGAAGTGAATGGCAAATAAAAACAATTTTTGAAAATTTGTTTTTGTTTTAGTGTAAAGTTTCACATCTTTTCGGCGCGTTTTCCGGAATAGCCATCTTTGTTTAAATTTTGATAGATATGTATAAGTTGAAATGGAAGTTTAACATAATTTGTATCTATAGTTGTTCTAAGAAACTTTTGAGTAAAGGTTTTCTGATGATTTGCATTAGCAACAGTAATATTCGCATAGGATCCAGCTAACCTCTCAATAATCAATTTCCAAGGCACATTCACCAGGTAGTAGTGGAAACACAGCTGAACTATTTTTTTTTTCTAATTAAAGTTCATCCAAATCTTCAAAAATTGTTTACGAAAGAGAAATTAAAAAAAATTAAAAAAAATTTCAATATGAAAAATATTTTATTAAAAAAAATCTGTGATAATAAATTTAAGAATATGAAAAAAATATTTAAAAAATTGTGAAAAGTGCTAAACGTTACAAATTTCGTTAGTGGTAGCTGCCGTGGAGAAATTTTTTCAACTTTATGTGAATAATTATTATTTATTATTATTGTGTTACAACAAATTCTATTTTTGACATTTTGGATAAACTAAAAGCTATGTTAATTTAATTATTATTTTTCGAACTTCATTTGTTTCTATATTTATGATTTGAACAGGCTAAGGTTCGTATCGCTTTTTAAGCCAAATTACATGTGATAATTATTAATGAACAAATAACACCAAAGTTAGTTAGTCCACTGTGTGCACCAAACACAGAAGAACGCTGATGATAAAGGTTTAGTGGCCTTCGAAAACGGCTGGCTGTTCCGTTCAACTATGTGTTGTTAGTCAGAATATTTACAACAGACTTTGGTGTTATTTGTTCATTAATAATTATCACATGTAGTTTGGCTTAAAAAGCGATACGAACTTTTTAGTCTGTTCAAATCATAAATAAAAGCTATGTTATTTTTTTGATTGTTGTATTTTTTCATTGTTCTTGTAATCCTGATATTACCTGGAAGTAAATGTGCCTTGATCAATTTCAATGTATTTTTAATAAAAAATATTTTAATGAATAATTTGGAATTATTAAGAAATATTAAACTTAATTGTAAAAATTTCCAAAAAGAAAAAACATAAGCAAAATATTGACTTGGGAAAGAAGTATGATAGAAATATATGTATATTTATTTAGTTAACAAACTTAGCTTATTTTAAAATAATACATTACATCGCGGAAGTATGAATTGTAAGTTTCTGTTTTCTGCACATTTCCCTTTGGGAAAGACTTAAAACTAAATTAACTCTAATTAAAGCAATTCGATACAAATATTTACTCGCAAACTTATATCATATGTAATTACTGTAAGTTAAAATACAAGATTTTGAACTATTCAATAAAAACAATTTTATTAGAACCATTAAATATTCCCTAGTGTACACTAGTGTGTTTATCTTTCTGAAGTAAAATGTTTAAAATATGTATTAGATAAAACGGTAAGCTGTTTCTTTAATAAAATATTTTCATACAACCTTAAACGAAATGCATAAAAATTGTGTTTAATTCGTCAAATATTTGTCACTTTTGAACCTTCATTTAGGAGACTTTTATTGCACATTATAATTGTTCCACACTAGGTGGGTGTTCTGTTGATTTTGCTGCTGCTGATGTTGTAATTGGGGTGATATATCTGAATGCTGTGTCATCGTGTAAGCGTGATGAATGCTCTGTTGGGGGTGACGATGTTGATGACGATGACGCTGGTGATGATGATGATGATGATGATTATGTTCATTATCAGCATTGCTAAACAACGAAAATTCAGGTGTATGTTGTGTTTGATTTTGCTGTAGTGGAATGTTTTCTTGCAAATTGGAAGCTTCTGTTGTTGTGGTTGCTGTTGTTACATTTGCTGTCAAAGGTAATGTGTTTATTGTATGCTCTTCGTCTACATAAAAGCAATTCAAGTTGTCAGTAACAACAGCAGCGTGAATATGTGATTTTAAAAAATTCGAATCACAAGTCTTTAAGGTTGGCGATGTTGACAAAAATTTTTGCGTTGATGGTAGCGCTGATGTGGCTACAGACGCTGAACAGGATATGGAGGAGTTCAGGGGTGTAGGTAGACAGCTTACAGTTGTTGTTGTTGCCGTTGTATGTGGTGTTAGAGCAGCTGTTGTATTTGCACTAATTGCTTGTAGCATATGAGTTTGCTGTGTCATTTTGGCGTATAACAAAGATTTCGCAGAATTGTTATTAGCAACAAATGAGGCAGATGTTTCTGCATGTTGCCTTGTCAACAGGGGCGAACGGCAAGTGGAAGCTGTTGTTGCAGAGTTGGTCAATGCTGTGGCTGTTGTTTGCAAAGAAGCACTATTGGGCTCTAAAGGCATTAAGTTATCTATAAAGTACTGTTCGATATTGACTTCAACATCTTCATTTGTCATCGTCGATGCGCTGTTAGTATTTGAAATAGCAACATATGGCGCCACGTAATTGTTTCCATTTGCTGGAGATGACTTCAGGGAAGATGATTTTGTTAGCGGTGAAGATATGTTAAAATAATTTAACGGTTCAGTGGTGTGTATCGTGGGAGATGATGCACAATCAAAGCGCCGATGTGCTGTATACTCTGGTAAGACAGTGCCACCAACATTGTTGTTGTTGTTGTTGTTGTTGTTGATGTTGGTGCCATTGTAGTTTTGATATTCTAAGGAATTTTGCTGATCGTACGAGGAACGATTCGCATAAAATTGCAAAGCATATGGTGGTAATTGATTTTGATTTTCCACCATCTCTCCGTTTACATGCATGCCAGCAGCACTACCAGCGCTGCCAAAAGAACAATCGTCCAAGGAGATAAATTCTCGTCCCTCAATATTAAGTAAGCTATAATCACTTAAGGTACCAGTATCGTTCATTTGTGATGGAATCATTGCACGTTGAAATTGTTGTGTTTGTTGATGGCTCACTGCCCGTGCGTATGGTGTGGCTGGTGGAGTAAGTGGTTGTTGGCTTTCGTTTGCCGCTGTACCACAGGACTGTAAGGAGCTGACAGTTGAACATGGACTGTCTAAGCGTTTTATATAGTTGTAACGGTTAAATATGAAGTCAGTGGTATCATCAGCCATTGTTATGTTACTGGACAACGATTGTCCTTGTGTCAGTAACCCTGCAGTTTTATACACATTCTCTACTGTTTCGTTTATGGCCAGCATGCTGTTGTAGGTTGATTTTCCATTCACTTGCTTCATTGTTGTTAACTCACTACTATTTTTATTGTTATTTTTTCTATTGAGTCTCGTTTGCATTGGAGTCTTTGTTGTTGTCTTCCTATTGTGGCCACTGCTGGTCTTAACTTCCATTATTGCATTATTGCTGTTTTTGCAATTGCTAATGTCATTATTGCTGCCGTTGGTCAAAGCCATCATTGTTGCAGTTGCATCTACTGCCGCATTTTTACCATCACCACACAGCACCGCACTGGCTGCGATAGAACGACCCTTTTTTCTTCTTGGCTGATATTTGTAGTCAGGATGTTCTTGTTTATGAGTTTTTCGTAATTTTTCAGCCACATCCATAAATGGTTGTTTATCGGAATCCTTTAGGTTTCTACAAAGAGTGCAAGAAGAACAAAAAAGTTAGGAAAACATTTGCCAACAACTTTAATACAAACAAAAATGAAACAAAAACATTATTAGTTACTCGTATTTAGTTACTAAATTTTGTTGCAATCTTTAATGAATACAAAGTTGTGAATTTAACGAGAAAAAAAGAAAAATAGTTAAATGACTTTTAAACAAAATGGCATGAAACTTAAAACACAAAGTGGTCCCAAATTTTCTTTCGAGGAAAAAAGCAATAATTTTGCTACCTTGGGACAATTCACAACCTTTGGTAGTAGTCGTAAGTCGTATATGAAAAATCAATCCAAAAGAGGGACAATTTTCCAAGTCTTCATTGTTAACTTCCCCAATTTATCTTTAGTATAATTAATGGTGGTGAAAATGTTTGCAATCACACAATCACACAAAAAAGTAATATGAATACTTTTGTAATATCAATTAAAATATTATCATCACAAAAACATAAATGTGAAAAACGGCCAAGTTCCTATCCAAAATTTCGCCCATTAAGAGTTGTGAGATATAAATTTTGACCAAGTTCTTGTTTCGTACAATACCTAACACAGAAATATATTATAATTATATGATATAAATTTGTAATCGTAAGGGTGTCATATAATTTCTAGATAATCTGCCAACTTTATAAAATTTTTATCAATATAAAGAAATGAACATTTATACATTATTCTCTCCTTTTTTGGAAAGGTAAAAATATTGCCAAGTTAGCAGATTACCTAGACATTATATGACACCCTTACGATTACAAATTTGTATCATACATAATATATTTCTATGTTAGGTATTGTGGCAAAGAAGAACTTGGTCAAAATTTATATCTCACAACTTTTAATGGCCGAAATTTTGGATAGGAACTTGGCCGTTTTTCACATTTATGTTTTTGTGAGGATCTGATTACTTTTTGAAAAGATTTCTATAATAACACTTTTTAAACTTAAAATTTCTAGTGTATTTTATTTCTATTCATGATCACTGTGCCAGTTGAAAATGGCAGAGTTACATAAAATAATGGGTAATAGTGTGATGGGTGTTGAATTGTTGACCTTAAAAATGAACTATTGTGTCATTACAACGGGTCGGCAGTGTGTATGCAATTTGGTAAGAGTCGACTGGAAGAAACATGTAAAATACAGCGTAAATTTTACTGGGCATGACCCTGCCTATTTTCTCAATATATTTACATGTTAAATAAAGTCTGCTTAGCCGAAGTACATAAATCAAAAGGATATGCCCAATGTGTATGCAAAGTTTCAATAGGGTAGCTGGTGCTTTTAATTTTTGGATTTTCCGATTGAGTAAATCAATTACTATTTGTGTACAAAATGTCAGCTCTCTATAGTATAATATTACGTAAAATTTTCATGAGCCTGGCCCCGCTGACTTTTATATCTGCTAGTGCTTATGGTTCATGCAAAGTTTGGTATTAAAAAGTTAATAAAAAAATACCTGAGTATTAAATTAAAAACTGCTAAGCCGAAGTATCTGAACGAAAAAGCTAAGATTTATGGGTGAAGTCACGGCTACTTTTCAAAATGGGAAATTTTTTTTGGGATAAGTGCAATGTGTATGATAAGTTTTAATAAAATTATGTTAATTTTGAACTTGAAGTGTTTGTTTCCGCCCTCTGATAGCAACTTCTGGGTTTTCAGATTTTTCTTAGTGATCTCTTATCTAGATTTATTTGTGTATGAAATTTAAGCTCGCTAGTGCGAATTGGAGTTTTAACGTCGTGGCCCCGCATACCGGGTAAAACTTTTTGGTTTTAAGATTTTCCCATTGGCTTACGCAGCTACACATACTAGTATATAAAATGTCAGCTCTCTACCGCGAATTATATCTTTAGATTTTATCAGCATTACCTCTCCCCACTATTCCTAACTCAAAATTTTGTTGAGAGCAGCACTTATAATTCATGCTAATTTTCTTCTACAAAATGCTAGACCGATGTAGATTAAACACAAGGCTAACATTTTATGGGAGTGATCACGCCCAATTTTTAAGGTGATGCAAGATTTCACTAAATTGGCTTGAATTAAAAGCTGTATATTAAGTATTTAGTTCAAAATAACATTAGCGTGGCCCCGCCCATTCTGAAAAAAATTTTTGGGTTTTAAAATGTTTCTAGTTTGTTTCTCACTAAGACCAACTTGTATATCAAATTTTAGCTCCTTAGCGCAACTTTTAATTTTTAATTTTTATGGGTGTAGCCCCGCCCACTTTTCCAAAGTCAAATATTTTTTAGATCAATGCTTATTATTCGTATCTAGTTTCGTTACCAACAGATAGTAATAGCTAGATAAATAGTATATCTGAATATGCTGAGCCGCAGGGCATTAAAATGAGGTTTAAATTGTATGGGCGTTTCAACGCCCACTTTTTTAATGAAACGTTTATAGCCTTGCATTTCCGCAGTATATATGCCGAATTTCAATAAAATAGCTTCCATGAAGCGCCTTACACTGAAAGGAAAATCATTCATTCAGAGAATGAAACGGTTTCATTAAATGTTCTGCATTACATTAATGAAACTTTTCATTAATACAATGAACAATTTCATTGTATGCATGAAATCTTTCAATCTCTGCTCTTCGTGTGTTCTTCATAGTTCATTGTATTAATGAAAATCGTTACATTGTTTAAAAGAATTTTCTGTTTCGCGAATTTGGGGCAAATATAAATAAGCTCAACAAGTTTTGTGTTCTTACTGTATACAGTTTGTCAAACATAAATAAATCAATAGTTATTTTGTTAAAAAATATTTTCTATTTCTTATTTTTCTAATCCCTTTTAATTTCAAAGCAGTATGGTCGTCATAAATACAATGAAATTATTTCATTTATACAATGTAATATTCTTCATTGTATAGCAGATATCTCTGTCTTTCTTTGTTTTTTATCCACTCACATCCGTCATCTCTATACAAACACAAAAAGTTTGTCCCAAACATCTTATAAAGATACTTGTTTTGTTCAGATTTTATTTTGATTCTTTTAAACTTATGTTTGTGTATTGTGATTCTCAATAAAATATTAAGAGTTTTACTATAAACATGTAAGTTATTCGGATTACTTTAAACGTATTTTTGGGTTGAACTCTACTGATGAGTTCCTTAAATTTTAAACATTTGACTTTAATAAATACAGGGTGGGCCAAAAGAAATCAAGGGGTGTAAAAGTTTAATAACTTTTTTGTTTATTAACTTTTTTTATTTTTTCTTTCAGATTATATAATATACAAAATGGAAATTTTTTTACACTAAGTATGAAAAATGATGTCTCTTAAATGACCACCGTTTTCAGCTTCGCACTGATGGGCTCTTTTTAGAGCATTTTCCATAACATCTTTCAAAACTTGTGGCTGTAGCGTTCGAATTTCTGCAACAATGTTTGCCTTGAGTTCAAGGATTGTCTCTGGCCTGTTCACATACACTCGCTCCTTCAAAAAACTCCAAAGAAAATAGTCGGGTACTGTCAAATCTGGCGATCTCGCTGGCCAAATAATTTCCGAATTTCGAGAAATTATTCGCTCTCCAAAAATTTGACTTAAAGGTGCCATTGTGTCTCGGACAGTATGGGCAGTGGCTCCGTCCTGCTGAAACCACATACCAGGTCTGTTTTTAAGAGCAGGACGTAAAAAATTTTCTATCATAAACCGATACCGCTCTCCATTTACGGTTACAGCACTTCCATCTTCATTCTCGAAGAAGTAGGGCCCAATGACATTTTCAGATGTGATCCCACACCATACTGTACACCTGATGGGGTGCAATTGGCGTTGATGAATGGCTCTTGGATTTTGAGAACCCCAGAACCTACAGTTCTGCTTATTAACAAAGCCATTCAAATTAAAATGAGCTTCATCACTCATAATCAAATTTTCAATAAAGTTGATTTCATTTCTGGCCAACTCTTGAAATTTAACTGCAAAATTTAGACGTTGCCGATGATCTGTGGGTTTTAATTCTTGGACCAATTGCACCTTATATGGGTATAACTGTAAATCTTTTTTTAAAATGCGCCGTAGTGACGTACGAGACATTTCTAGCTGAGCAGAACGCCTTCTGCCAGATGTTTCTGGTGCTTCGTTAACACTTTGCTGTACTCGTTCAATATTTTCCGCAGTGCGACTTAAACGTGGTCTACCGGTTCGAGGCAAATCTCTTACGCTGCCATGTTGGTGATGACGATTAACTAAGCAACGAATCATCGCTTCAGAGGGCGAAATTCTGACGTTAAAATGTCGACGATATGCTCTTTGCGTTAAAATAATTGATCTCTGGTTTAAATAATAAAATTCTATTGTTCTGGTTCTCTGTTCAGTTGTGAACCTCTCCATTATAAATTCTCCAAGTGTTGTCTATATAATCTGAAAGAAAAAATAAAAAAAAATTAATAAACAAAAAAGTTATTAAACTTTTACACCCCTTAGTTTCTTTTGGCCCACCCTGTACATACATACATAAATACATATGTACATATATGTATTAAGTACATACATATGTATTAAAAAAATCAATATATTTTTTATTAAGTGGATGGTTTGGAGGGGATATCATTTCATGTTTTTTATTATTTACTCCTTCTGTTTTATTATATTTATGAAAATCTCATCATTACTTTAATGAAATTTTCTTTATATTAATGAATAAACTTCATTTATGGTATGTAAAAACTTCATAAAATCAATGAAACAATTACATTCAATTCATGAAAAAGTTTCATTAAACTAATGAAATAGTTTCATTCTATTTATGACATAGCCTCCAAAATTAGCTTCATAAATACAATGAATCATTCTTCATTGATCCAATAAAGGGCTTCATTAGCTGACTTTTAATGAAAGATTTCATTAATACAATGAAGAATTTCATTGTCTGAATGAAGGGTTTCCTTTCAGTGTATATTAGCATTTTTAATTCTGACCTTTATAGGCGTAGCCCCGCCCTCCTGGCTAAAATTTCCAATTTTAAGATTTTTTTATTTTATTTCTATCCTAGACCTAGCTCTGTATCGAATTTCAGCTCAATAGCATAAATTTTAATTTTAATGGGCGTAGCCCCTCCCCCTGGTAAAAATTTTTCGAGTTTTCAGATTTTTCTAGTTCATTGATCATCTAGATCTACTTGTATACCAAATTTCAGATCTCTAGCTGTAGCGCAAGTGCTTCATAATATTGATGAGTGAGTCAGTGAGTCAGTTAGTATGTCTTAAAATATGCACTTTTTGCACCTCCATATCTCCGGAACCTTTCATTGTAAAACTTTCAAACTTTGCATATGAGGTAACATGAATTTATTCTAATTATGATTTAAATTTTACGATTGCGGGGAACAAAGTTATGAGGGGGGTAAAAACAGCTCGAATGGCTTCCTGTAAATATACACACTGCATGCATTGACCAGAACTTGGCCTGGCGCACTACCGTGCACCTAGGAAATATTTGTAATATCAATTAAAAAATTAATAAAATTTTCACTTATAAACAATTTCATAATATCAATTAAGTTTTTTCACTCAAATTAATTAATACAATTAAAAATTTAATTTAATCAATTAAATTCTTAATTGAAAACATTAAATGGTGAATATTTTTTTATGTAATATATAATGAATTAATATCATTAGAACTAATTAATTTGATTAAAGTGCAATTAAGCTCAAGTTGGATCTAAATGGTCGTTGATATTAATTAAAATAAGATTTTAAATAATATGATGCTTTTTCAAAATGTTTATCAAAATATATTTATTAAAAACATGTTGCTGAATTTATAATTTTTTTTTTTAATTATATACTCCTTTCAAAGTCAATTACACTTTTTTACCACATCATTCTAATCATTACAATGTTTTAATACACGAATATTTAATATATTAATAGTAGAAATTTTAATAATTATTATAATTAAATTACAAAGATTTCACTGATTAAAACTGCTAATTTATTAATAAAAATGATTAATTACTTTTCAATATTTTTATGGGCAGCAAGATCTGAAAATAATGACTAATCATGCAGGAAAACTAAAACGAATAAATATCAATGCCTGAATAAAATATTTTTAATGCCTTATCACCAATCAGTCGAATACCATAAAATATTCATCAATACAAATTTATTTGAAAATAAATTATTGTATAAAAAAAATCACACACCAATTTATTTTATTCTTATCTTTGACTTTTCAATGAACCGAAAAATGTGTTTTTAAATTTTAATTGACATAAAGATGAAACAAAAGCAGAGACATGTGTATGCACATGAAGAGCAAACGAAATAAAATTTTATGCAATTAAAATAAAAAGGATACATTTCCCAATATGTATAAAATCATAAACTTTTATATTGACAAGAAAAAAAGTCAGAGTTGCGCTAATGAATCCCCCTAGAAAAAGCATAGTTTTAATGTTATGTTATTGACATAAATATAAATAAAAATAAAAAAATTGTATAATTAACTCCCTTAATGTTGACACATAGATGAAAGAAATTTTGGAAAGATTGACCAGTCTTGAGTGTGCTGGAGAAAATTCAGCTGTAAGTTTTTAGCTTGAAATTTTTTATTTTAAATAAAACTTATTAAAAATATTCTGACAAACACTTAGGTAGAACGAAACAACTAGCTCTTTTCAAAGGCCACTACATCTTCATCATCAACGTTCTTTGTCTTTGGTCCACAGTGTGTGGTGCCAGTTGCTGTGGATTTTTGCTTTATATACTCAGCCATTATTGCAAATGGAATATGTGAATTGTTTTTGATTCACCACAAAATCGCTGATGATGAAGGTGTAGTGAACTTCGAAAACAGCTAATTGTTCCGTTCTAACTAAGTGTTTGTCAGAATATTTACAATTTACTTTAGTGCTATTTGTTCATTAACAATTATCACATGTAATTTGGCTTACAAAACGACACAAACTTTAGCCTGATCAAATCATATATGTATATAGAAAGAAATGAAGTTCGAACAATCATAATAAAACTAAATCAACCTTATTTCAGTTTATTTCATTCTGCTGAAATTTTATTTAAGCTAAGGAAAAATTGTAAATTATTTGCTAGTATACTTGCACATAGAACTATTTCTTGTTTTGTGGCGACAATTTAATTTTTTTAAAACTAGAAACAAACTGCATATCTACATCAAAGATAAAAAGCTGTTAAAGCAAAAGCTCAAATTTTCGGGTCAAACGACAACATCATAAACTACTCAACTTGGCCGTGGAAATATTGAAACAAAATGTTAAGACAAAATCGTAGAAGTTATTAGAGACTAACGAAATAAATAATAAATTGAAATATTTCTTTATAAAAATTTTTGATGTGTAAACATCTATACGCTAGGGGGTAAAAATCTTTTTCACAATACAATCACAAATTTTGAGTATGATGCACACCGGGTTGTTAAATCGGTGTGAGCTACATATATATAAGTGTATTAGTGTTTGAAAGAAGCAATACAAACTTATTTAAAATATTGTAAATATTTACATAGGAATTTGCTGTTTTTTCTTTGTTTTATTTAACTTGATAAATGCTTTATTAGGGTTCCGTACACAAAAGGTGAAAATGAACCCTATTGTTTTCGATACGCTGTCCGTCCGTCTGTCACAGGGTATTTTCTCGAGAACCGTAAGAGCTACGGACCTGAAATTTGGACACAGTGTGAAGACATTTGGCCGCTACAACAACAAATACATGAGAGTTAAGAATTAAATGCTGTTGCAAAACGAGCAACGAAAAATGTTAAAATCCCATGTAATATACATATGTATACTTGAAATTTTTAAAGTTAGTGTATTTTTATACAGACTACAACAATTAACAATAAAATTTAAAAAAATTAAATTAAAGGGTGTTCCATCAGTTAATGCAATTTTGACTTTGTAATTTTGACAACTTGCTGTATCTGGGAAACCGTAAGAGGCAAACTCTTGAAATTTTCAAAAACGGTAAAACTAAAAAATCAAAAAATTATAGAATCGCCAAATCTAAAAAAGTCGCCGAAAACAAAAAAAAAATCGCCAAAACGAAAAATAAATCGCGAAAACCCGGAAAAATCGCCAAAATGAAAAAACCACCTAACAAAAAAATTGTCAAAATGAAAAAATTGCCAAAATAAAAAAAAACACAAAAACAGAAAAAATCGCCAAAATGAAAAAAATCGCCGAAATGAAAAAAAACCCAAAAACAGAAAAAAATCGCCAAAATTAAATAAATTGCAAAATTGAAAAAAATCCCAAAAAGAGAAACAAACGCCAAAACGAGGAAAAATCGACAAAACTGAAAAAATCGTTTAACCCTACGATTCATAACCGGGTACCCGTGTACCTTTTTTGACTTTAAAGTGCTGCTGTGCCTATAATTTTTGAGATATGGACATAAAACTCCGAATCATGAGAGATTTTGGCTAAACTAAGATTTAAATACGAAAAAATTCAAAATATTTTCAATATTTTCTTTAAAAAATGATTTTAAATGTTTTACCCCCATAAACACACAACCGGGTCCCCGGGTACCCTAATGCAATTCCTATGTAAATGCCTGACATGTAAATGAAAAAAGTTTTTTTTTGTGTTGTTTTTATTGGAAATAAATGTCTTTTTTATTTATTTTATCATATTTTATATATATTATATTATAATTCATCCGAATCACTATCGTTGTTATTGTGGCAATTGTAGCATTTAGTAATTGTTATGGCGTGCTCATCGCATATCGGCGTGCTACATATGCTGCAATTTTTTCTAGTTTTTCTTCTGCGCTTATTTAAAAGAAGGTTGCATATGTAGCACACGCCCGTATCTACTTTTCTGCCCCTTTGTCGTGCTGACGGAGATGTTGACGGACCTGCAGCACAAAGCACACTCTCCAACGGCCTTCCGATGATGCTTTCAATTGCATTTTTTGTTGAAAATTGGCGCACGCTTTGCACATTTGAAATTCTATTTTCTATAACAGGAATGCACAGGTTTTCTGCCAGTTGACGCAGGAAATTCTTCCTGCGCGTCGTGGTGTATCGTGCAGTTGGATTATTTCCATAATATATGATGTGTGATGCAAATGCGCTCACATCAATGATGTTATAGAAAAATGCCATCGGCCATCTTCTTGTTTGTCGCTGGGTCGTGTATTCTTGGAGCGTTTGGTCCATTACGTCCACCCCACCTTTTGTTTGGTTATAAAAATTTATAATTTCTGGTTTCCCATTCTCGTCAATTTGTGCATCATCATGCATACTAAAAAGAAGGATGACCGAGTTGGACTTCCGCTGCTTATATGAGAGCAGTGTTACGTTGTCGTAGAAGCCAAATAAACTTGAACCAACGTCTTTTTTTTTGTCTTCTTTCATCTCCGCAGGGATGTAAGCTTTGTTGCGGCGGAGTGTACCCACAATGTTGAGCTTTTCTACTTTTAGTTGCCTAGCCAACGGCAGCGTCGTAAAAAAATTATCCATTGTTATATTTCGTCCGCTACCGTAGTATGGCCCAACTAAATCTCTCACCACTCTTTCGCTAACACCAACTTCACGACCAGTTTCTTGTTTGCCAATATATATTTGGCCATGAAGTGGATATGAGTTTTTGGCATCGCAAATCCACCATACTTTTATGCCATATTTTGCTGGCTTCGAGGGTATATATTGGGTGAATTTGGTTCTACCACGGTATGGATATAATTGTTCATCAATGGTCAAATATTCTGATGGCACATAATATCTGGCAAGATTTGCATTGAGCATTATCCAAATATCGCGAATTGGCGCCGCTTTGTCTTGACGCTGCCGCTCTACCCGTGTTCTGGGGTCGTCAAACCGCATAAAACGCAGCAAATCGAAAAACCTGTTTATTCCCATGGTGGCGCGGAATATTGGGTGAGCCTGTGACGTCCACAAATTTCTTGCGTTTTCGTCATTAGAATGATTTGTGCCAGCCATCAAAATCATTCCTATGAACGCATAAATTTCGTTGATTGTTGTGTCTTTCCACTTCAACTGACGTCTATTGGGATTCGCTTCATTGTACGCATTATATGTGGCATGCGCTTTTCTATTTGTGTGGCGCACTATTATATCCACCATTTCCACTGTGAGGTATGATTTGAAACACTGCAAAGGCGTCATATTTTCAGTAATCCGCGCTGGACCACAGCGGTCTCTGTATATATTGTGGCTTCTCACTTGTTGGCAACTACGTGGTGTTCGCTGCCATTGTGTGCCGTCACGTGCAGTCATGTAGTCTGCTGGGTTTGTTGTTGCATCTTCTTGCATATCATCATCTTCACTTTCATCATCAAAGAAAATTTCCTCTGGTGCGTCAATAGCAGCTGCAATTTCGTTTGCGTTGTCAACATTCAAATCTTCATTCTCTGATTCCGAAACTTCGCCAGTATAGGACACATTTCCTTCATTTTGGTCTTCCACAGGGTCCACTTCAAGGTCCTCATCTTGAGTCGCTTCCTCAAATAAACGTTGAATATATGTGCTTCTTGCTTCATCACTCAAATTCCAGTATTCCCTTGTAGACAAATATCGGTCGTTGCGGCTCATTTTTCACCAACTTCACTGTTCAAATATTCAACACAGACTGGCGAAGCAAGTGAAATATTTCAATTTTACGACACAAATGAACATCTGCTATCTAACTCAAAAGCAATTAAGCAAGTAGGTACCGAAAATAAGCAAAATAAGCAAATAAACAACCCTTACATAAAACCAGTTTCTGCCTACTTGTGTCGCTTTAGGTACTTATATACGAACAGAAACCAGTTTTTTTTCCAAATATCAAATTTGTACAGTTGAGAACGCAAAATATAATCAACAACAAAAATATTTACAGGAAAATATTATTTTATTTCAATAAACGCAAAACAACCTACTTCGGGTACCCGGGTACCTGGTTATGAAATTAAAGGAGTTTTGCTGGTTATGAATCGTACGGTTAAACTGAAAAAACTTAAAAAAGGAAAAAAGCCACATCCAAAAAATGCTCAAAACCGAATTTAAGTGCACAACAACAAGAACAGCAACAACTAAACGATGAACAACAGGAGTTAAAAATTAAAAAGTAAAAGTAAAGACGTTTACCATAGATGAGCACTGCAGTACCACTAAAGTTTCAGTAAAAACAATAAAAAATGTTTAACAAGTAAATTTTTACTGATTACTAAAATTTTTTTCTACAATTTTTATAAATTACCTAAATGATTTGTTATATGATGAGGTGCATTGAATTTTCAGTAATTAGTAATGCCTGTATTCATAATGAAATTCTACCGAGTGGCTAAATGTTTTTCATACAAAAGTTTCAAAATTTGAATGAAAAAACTTTGCCACTTGCTACAATTTTATTAGGATTACGGCCCTACGATTTTACTGGTAATGCAAATTAAATTTCATTATCAGTAAAAATTTACTGAATTTGTTCAGTAATCAGTAAAAATACTGCTTACTGCAATTTTTAATGCAGTACGTATACATATACTGCAGTGTGCCCATTTACTAACCAAATAAGTTTAATAAAACAAACAAAAACCAACAAATTCCTATGTATTTACAATATTGAAAGTTTTGATACTTTTAATTAATTAATTTAAAAAAATATACTAAAAACATAAGTAGTTCCAACTTAAAAAAAATTTTTCATTACTAGATGTTTACACATCTCCTCTGTGATCGAACTCACATTGCTTTTTTTTATATATTTTGTACGTTTGTTTGTGTGAAAGTGTTTTCTCTAATGATGGTTTAAGTACCAAATACGAGCGATAATCTGAACAGTCAAAACTATCATTAAAATCTGATGAATTTTTGACTGGTGCTCAAGTTGGACAGTGTGTAACGCACTTTATAATGTTTGTTTCCACATCTCACATGACTTTTGAAAACTCGGTTCGTACTCACCCTAATGCTAAATATTTTTGATCGAAAGTCATGACCAGAACTTTACGTGGTAGTAAAAAACTATTGAAGACAGAAATATAGACTTTATTGATCCATGAACACTGGTATATAAAATCTTATGATCGGACTGAAAATGGCGACGCATTGAACAAAATACTAAAAGGGCGGTATTTGTATGTGTGGCAAGAAAATAAAACAAAAAATATATTTTTGGAATTGTTTTTACATTATCTTTAATCCTATAATAAGAATGTCACAATTTTTTTGTGGAAGGCGAACCACTCTAATGTACATCGTTATATCACACTTTAAAATCCGAAGATATGACAAAAACTTCAAAAAGACAACCCCTTCATTCGGCAAAACAACATAAAACATTTTCTTAAATAGTTCTGCTGGAATTATTGAAATACTTCCTTAGCTTAATGATTTTGAATTGAATGACTTTTAGTTTTCTGAAATTAGGGTGGTACATTAGACTGGCAGGAACTGAGATTTAGTGGGTAAATACTAGAATGAGATATTTGAAGTCAATGACTATTAAAGCAAAACATTGGTCCCTGGAGACAAAGACATTGACATACCACACTTTAAGATCCGACTGTTAATGCCCAAGATATAACGAAAATTTTATTTTGGCGACCCCTACGTAATGAAATTTTTTTTGCGAGACACCCTAATTAATATTCATATATAAACGGTGTCCCAACAAGAACGCAAGATTTAAATTTTAAATAAAACACAGATATTCAAAAAAAATCGTGAAACTTTATTATATCGCAAAGTAGACAAAATGAGGTTATGTGTGGAACAACAAATCGGGCAGATGGCCGCCGCGGCTTTGCTGGCACACACGCGATCTTTTAATGAAATTTTCAATGGCCGTTTTGCATAAATGCTGCCTTATTTTATTAATGCAGCGTCCAATTTCCTCTTTTTAGGCTTGAGTCGTCGTCGAATTATTCGCGTAAACCATCGTCTTCAAAAAACCCCAAAGAAAAAAGTCTAATGGTGTTACATCGCGCGATCTAGGCTGCCAATTCTGGTCTCCAAAACGCGAAACAACACGACCGGAAAATGACTGATGTAGCAATTGAATTTTTTCTCTGGCTGTATGACATGTGGCGACGTCTTGTTGAAACCACATGCCCTCCACATTCATTTCTTCAATTCTAGGCACAAAAAACTGGTTATCATTTCACGATACCGAACAGCATTGACTGTTTGCGCTTGACCTGCGTTTGAGTGACATCATCACGTACAGCTGCGACATTTTCGGTCGATCGACCTGGTCGAAGGCGCGTTGTTGTCTTTACATCACTAACAGACCCAGTTTCGGCAAATTTATCCATTAATGTCTTTACAGTTGACTCCTTTGGAGCATTATTGTGACCCCAAATTGATCGCAAATTTGCGAACTGTAGCCGCAAAACTTTCACCATTTTGGTAAAACAATTTCACAATGAGAATGCCTTGTTCATTCGTGTAGCGCTTCATTTTTACTAACCTCGTACCTGCTACTAGCAAACAATAACAATTCTTCAAATGTCAAACAATGACACTTCGAATGGCGCCAAATTTAAATCTTGCGTTCTTGTTGGGACACCCTTTATATTACATATATATATATTTTATATTTTACTTGACATGTCAGAGCTAGAAATTATATCGCGCGAAACCAGCTTAAGACATGAGGTTTGTTCATTTATTAAAAATTGTAACGAATCTGTAACAATTGTTACTGGAAAGTGTTCATTAACTCAAAAAATTTGCAAGGAGAGAGCGTCAAAAGGGAGAAAAAAATTGAGAGATACAAAAAAATTCTTACAAATTATTGCTAGTAAAATTTCTACTTGCAAGAATTATCCAAACAGGTGCTCTGTGTTTTATTTTCAAATTAATTATTTGAAAAATATCTGAAAAAGGAAAACTAAAAAAATGTATACTTCTTTATTTAAAAAATATGTAAACGTATGAAAAAAGAAAGCATATTTTCTTAATTTATTGTTTTTCTTTAAATTTAATTGGCAAAGATTTGGGTTTGTTTATCATATCTGATTAGAGATGGAAAATGGGTGTTTTGTAATGTTTAATAGAATAGAATTAAAAAGTAATGAAAAATAAATAAAAATAGCAAATAAATAATACATGAAGTTTTGTAAAGTATTTTATATTAAATGTCAATTTAAAAAAAATTACAAATTTAAAGCATTATCGAATAAAATACATCAGAAAATGTACAAGATCATGATCATGATTTCCATCCATGGTTTTGATATGAATAAAACTTTCTTGCAAGTTTTTTACAAATAAAGCGTTCATTTACTTTTTCGTATCAGTGAGAGTAATTTTGTAAATTTCTGCTCTACTCTCTCGTTGCTAGTTTCTACTGGGAAAGTAAAAGAACAGACCTGTGATGTTGAAAGATTTTGTCATCAGATTGATGTTAGTATCGATCCTATTGATTACATTTTCCATAATCTTGATGATTTTTAACCCCAGACTAAAAAAGGGGTGTTATAAGTTTGTAGTGTGTGTCTGTGTGTCTGTGTATCTGTGTATCTGTGTATCTGTGTGTCTGTCTGTGACCACGTACAGGCCAAACGGCTGGACCAATTTTCATTTAGTTTTTTCTGTTTGAAAGATGACTTGATCGAGAGGGTTCTTAGCTATGTTTGAAAAAAATAGGTCCAGCCGTTTAGAAGATATAACATCTTTTCCGAAAAAAAGTCGGGGGTTTTTAAAATTTTTAATTTTTGTTATTATGAATATTTTAAAAAATATTAATTGGAAAAATTCACAAAAGTCATCACATAGCAACATCTTATACTTTTTATATATTGAAGCTTTAATTCATTGCCCATTATTCCATTAAAAAAATTTAAATAATTTTGCCAACTTTAAAATTTGACACTTGGTATATGTACGAATAATGTCTCTCAACATTTATTTACTTCATAAAAAAGAAATATTCATGAACAAAAAAAAAACTCAAGCATAAAGTTTTTAACAAGCTAAAAATTCATGTCAGCGATATTATCTACATAATTTTGCACTAATATCTAAAACGAAACATTTTTGCTAACAATAATTTTATCATTACTCTCCATTTTACGCTTTTCTATGTTCATGTAATTAAATAATAATAAAACGTGTGTATATATGTATGTCTCGTGTAACTTAATATATTTTTCGTGCTACACGTTTGTTTTAATTGCACAAAATTTACTTATCTTACTCACAAATCAAATGTCAAAAGTCAAATTTAAAACAAATATGAACTTTTACTTTCAGTTTCTTTAAGCTAAAAGTATTCATGCGTGTGTGCTTTAGAATAATTCTACAAATATATCATAATATATATGTACATACATATTTAGCATAATTATGAATTAGTACGCACATTATTGAATTTTTTCCTAGCTGCAACAAAATTGTTTTAACTTACACGTGTATGCACATACAAACACATACACTTGCTAAAATAAATCACCGTACATCCTTAAGGGCCCGAAAGACGATCAAATAAGCTTGTCAATCACATAATTGTATGCATATAGTTGGTGACACACACGCACGCTCGGCAATGGTTGATGAAAAATAAAGTTTTTTTTTATTTGCCGCCGATTATTTGATCGTTTCCAACTCTGATTGATAAGGAAATAAATAGTTTCCTTGTGATTATTTTTAATGATAATAGTTTTTATTGCGTTTTATTCAAAATTATCAAAACGTTACGAACGCCACGGTCAAAATTCAATTGTTGAATGATTTGCCTCCTTTTAAGCTACAAACATACGACACTTACATATGTATATTCACTGATTGACGGGGTTTATTTGATCGTCTCCAGAGCACTTTTTATACATTTTATTTCCCTGCAAATAGGAAATTTGGTAACTGCATGACTATTCTCTGTGTTGTCCTTAAGATGTATTGGTTACTTTAATTTTTTTCGCTATGCTTCATTATACTATAACAGCATCATGTATCATAAAAAATATTTATACATCGTATAATTGTCCATATGAGCATCTAATATGCAATTCTAACAAAAAAAAAAAAAAAAGAACGCACCATATGCTTTAAAAGCATAGGTGTAATCCAATATAGATTTGGTCAATATTGATTGCCACTCTTTTCAGCCTAACCTAACCTAACCTAACGCAACAGGTTAAGTAAGGTTGGGTTGAAAAGAGGAGCCATTACGCCTATGTCTGGGGATATGCAAATCAGCAAACGAATCCTACCTTAACAGGAACTCTGTATCATTCACAAATTCCCTCAAACTTTTGCAGTCAATACCTCTAAGGTGGGTAATGTTCGGTAAGGTGTCATCCCTAAAATAATGAGATCTCATCCATGTATGCCCTGCATTCACGATCATTCGTGGCTCCAATCCGGTATAAACGCCCTTGAAAATTAGAGTGCAGCATTAAGATGCCGGTAAATTTTCGTAGCTCTGGCTTGTTTAATTTCAACAGTCCCTTGTTTTGTCTTCGTCCAGGTCGCCCCATAGAGCATTGGTTAGATTACGCACAGTATCAATATTCCTATGTGTCCTGTGGGCCATCTTCGCCCAATTTTGTAACTCAATAAATGCTTTGCATTAATTAGAGTTGCTGTTTGTAACCCTGTGGCCTTTTTCTCCAGTTAATTTGCACATTTATTTCCGATTACGACGTAGTGGGCCGGCACCCATACAAGACGAATGATGCCATGTACTACGTAAACGTTAATCATTTTCTTGCAATCTAAAACGGTTTTAGAGTTTTTTCTTTCGCTTGTGATTGCCCGAATGGCCGGCTTGGTGTCAGTAAATACATATATTAAACTACGTGGCCCTCCTCCGTGATCTTTGTCTCAGCTTCGAGCCATCATTGTAGCAACAAGCTCCCACACACGTAAAGGAAAAATATGGTTGAGGTAACCATAATCAAACAGCAACATACTATGATTGAATTATATGGTTGCAGTCAAATCATACTATTGTTAATAGAAAAAAAACTTTAACAATATTATTATCTGAGTTAATTATAATATTATCTGAGTTAATTATAATATTTTCTGAGTTAATTATATTATAATCTTAGTATTGTAAATATGACAACACTATTGTTAGATGTGACTAAAATATAATTGAGACTCACCACACCATGTTCTAATATTATATTAATATTGTTAAATACGACCACAGTATTATTTAATATAATAATACTATTTTATTTTTTAATCATATATTTATTTTAGAAACAGGTGTGCGTTAAATTCGAATCGAAAAAGATACACAAATGTTTATATATTTTTATTGGTCTACCCTTTTGCTTACACTTTATTCATTTATTAATTTATTTAACAGCACG
Source organism: Tachina grossa (assembly GCA_949987645.1). Taxonomy (NCBI): domain Eukaryota; kingdom Metazoa; phylum Arthropoda; class Insecta; order Diptera; family Tachinidae; genus Tachina; species Tachina grossa. The sequence goes on along the minus strand of OX465274.1, from coordinate 148,060,797 downwards.
CGTGCACTACCGATAGCTTACAAACGAAATACTGAACTGACAGATGTTTCTGAAAAAGATTTTTTTTAACTTAACATTATATTGTTATTTACATCATATTATTTTTAAATAATAATACAAATTATGTTGTAGTCATAAATTTTTAACAAAACTATATTGTTAAACTCTAACCATATCAAACTTTTATATGGATGTGATAATGTAATTATTAAATTCAAACATTACTCTGTTTGTCGTAACGAAATAAATGTTTAAAATAACAATAACTAGTTCTCGACGACCACACATTTGTTTTAGAGAACATAATATTGTTTTCTCAACCATTCTACAACCATTTCTTTTCTTTGCGTGCAGATGTTTGCTTTAGGGCTCGATGGAAATTGGAATGTATTTCTGGTATCAATGTCTCTGATTCACCTATAACCATAATTTCACGTACCCGGTCGGACATTTCCAAAGTCTGGTCGTATCCATCCATTCACGTCCATATGTTCTGATGGTGTTTTATGTTGCCTTGTCCGATCCATTCCCCCATTACTTGTAGACATTTTGTAGGAAGAACCTCACGCAATACTACAGATGGATTTGTGACCACATTTACTTCTTTGGATAATATTTATCCAAATCGAGCCTTTAACGTGCGTACATGAGTCATCACCTCTATAGAGCCTAATATATAGATCCAACAACGTTCTCAGTAAAAAAAAAATCAAGAAATATCTTGGCCTACAATCACACAAGATCCAACTGGTGCAAGTATTAAAGCCACAAGACTCTCATATATGTACATACTTCGTGTGTTTGATGAATGGGCTGAGCATCAATTCGAAGTGGAACCAGGTTTTTATCGTGAAAAATATCTTCAGCGATTGGACTCATTTTGTAGAGAGGACAATTTTCATGAGACTCCAATACAACCCTAAAAAATCACTATTCGAAACGGTTTACATGTCATTGACTTCATTGACCTATTTATTCTTAAATCCAAAACCGGTGCCAACATTGTCGTGAATGGTGAACGCGAAAGGTAAATTATTTGTGAGGTTTTACTCCTCATGTCGCTTACAGGGGAAATATGAAAAGCCGTATCTCATTTTTTTTTTCAAATCAAGTTAGGGCGTTTCTATACAAATACTTATATTATAATGATCCTTATTTATGAATTGTAAATAAAAAGTATATGTTTTGTCTATAAATTTCTTTGTAAAGGGTGTTTTTTATTGAGGTATAGAACTTTAAGTTAGCATCACTTTTTTAACTGGCGGCCATTTTGTCAGCTGTCAAGTGATTAATATTTAGTTTGGTTTGCCATTTCATCATGAACAGGTTGACAAAAGAACAACGCTTGCAAATCGTGCAAATTTATTTCGAAAATAATGGTTCAGTTCGTGAAGTTTACCGCAAGCTCCGTCCATTTTATGGTCGACATAATCGTCCATCAGAGCAATTAATTCGGTTAACCATGGATCGTTTTCGCACTACGTTTACTCTATGTGATAATACGCATCCGCAGAGACGTCGAACAGTGCGCACGGAAGAAACAATTGCCGCTGTAGAGCAAAGTGTTGAAGAGGACCCGAATGAATCGATTCGCCGATAACCGACTATTTTGTTCCCGAATTGGATGGCATGAATGTGGATGAGTTGTGGTTCCAACAAGACGGCGCTACATGCCACACAGCGCACGTCACAATCGATTTATTGAAGGAAACATTCGATGAGCGCATAATTTCACGGAATGGACCTGTCAATTGGCCACCAAGATCTTGTGATTTGACACCATTGGATTATTTTCTTTGGGGATATGTCGCTCGTCTACGCCAACAAACCAGAAACGTTAGGGGACTTGGAAGCCAACATTCGTGGCGTTATTGCCAACATACGGCCCCATATGCTCGAAAAAGTGGTTGAAAATTGGACCTGTAGAATTGGCTTTATTCGAGCCAGCCGCGGCGGCCACATGCCCGAAATCATATTTAAACATTAATGGCATAAAATTATCCTTCCAATAAAGCCAAATTAATGGACATTAAAACGATTTTCTTGTGTTTTATTTCAATTCAAAGTTCTATACCTCTAAAAAAAACACTCGTTATTATATTATTTGATTTTTTGCTATTTTTGCTTATAACTTCTGTTTAAATTTAAATTTCTTTGGTGGCAACATTGGAATTTCTTAAAAAATTACTTACTTCCATAATTTTCCTAGAGATTTGCTTAACTCGGAATTTTGTAAATGTGGATGTTGTTGAGACATAACACGTCTGGCTGCTTGAGCCCACACCATAAAAGCATTCATGGGACGTTTGATGTGTTCCTTTTTACGGTCTGATGGTTGTCTAAATAGGAAATGAAAAAGTATATACATATGTAAGTACGAGTATATCAAATTAAAATTTTAAGGAGTAATTATAAAAGTTATTCGATTTATTAAACATTGTAATAAGAAATTGGTTTTATTTTTTTAAGGAGATGATTGCTTGCTGCTGCATAAATTTAATATGTATGAGTTTCATCACAAGTATTTAAGTTTATTGTCGTATTTATAAAAAATAAAAATTGGATATACAAAAGGTTTACAAAATAAAATTTTGGTTGGAAATTTGCTTAAAAATCTCTTTTGAAGATAAAATTATTTTTAGTAAATACGCTCTTGAAAAATTAGATTTTTGCAATGAATTTTAACAAAGTAAAGTATGGCACTTTTTGACCCCACAACTCTCCAAGGGTGAATGGCATCCTCAAAATATCTGTGGCAAAAAGGAAAAAGTGCTTAAGTCGAGATAAGCTGATTTTGTGTTAATAATACCTCCGTAATCTGCATATTTGAAAGTACCACTGGTCAAAATCTCAATTCATTTGTGTGATTTTTCAGGAAGTTATAGCACAAATGACTTGCGACTTATCTTTTTTAGACCTCTAATATCATTTGGAATAACTACTTAATTTAGGTAATACGTTGGTATATTTCTACTTAAATGTATTGCTTATAGTGTATAGAACGATCTTTACTTAAAAAACATAAAGGTTAATAGAGAATTCCCCAATTTAACTGTAAAAGAAATGAATTTCTGAAAATCGACTTGAAAGCTTAAAAGTGCTCTCCTGCTAAACAGTAAAATATGACTTAAGCACTTTTGCCTTATTGCCACAGACATTTATCTATGAGGGGGGAAATAGGAGCAGACTAGCTCTAGACTACATATCAGAAACCAGTGTTATATTTATATAATTATAAGATAGATAGAAAGGATACTACGTTTCCAAAGTCATTTTGACCAATCAGTTAAACTTTTTTCATCGTTCAGATGATGGAAGAAATAATTGATTGAACTTATTCGACCAACTATCTTGTATAGAGAGCCTTTGCATCTGCGACAGCTGGCGAATGCAATATGCTTATTGACCTTACTCGGGAGTATGACTGTGGAGTTCCAAATATGATAGGAGTCTCGTGTAGTGAGGACGATGAGGAAATGTCCACAATGACGCGTACCTCTTTCAGTTTTGTGCACACACAGACACACACTACAAACTTATAACACCCCTTTTTTTAGTCGGGGGTTAAAAAGAGCTAACATAAAAAAAAATTTTCAACATAAAGTTTGACTTTTGTTATGATAAAAATATATCAGGTGTAGACGTAGGATAAAAGCTATAAAATGATGTTTTTTTGTTAACCCTGGAGTACTAATGTTACTCATTTCGACTTACTCATTTCACTAATTGCTATATTTTTTCTAATCTCTGTCGCTTCTAAGTAAGTCGTGTTGCCTTAGGGTTTTTGAACTCATGTTAGTCGAACAGGATATTTTATTACAACTCAACTCAGTTAGGTTGTCTGATATTCAATATATAATATTAGTTATTTGAAAATGTTATGACACAAAGATAACTACGAACACAACCATTACTTATGTCGTGAATGGCAATACCCATATAAAGGGTGTCCCAACAAGAACGCATGATTTAAATTTTAAATAAAACACAGATATTTAAAAAAAAATCGTGAAACTTTATTATATCGTTAAGTAGACAAAATGAGGTTATGTGTGGCACAACAAATCGGGCAGATGGCCGCCGCAGCTTTGCTGGCACACACGCGATCTTTTAATGAAATTTTCAATAGCCGTTTTGCATAAATGCTGCCTTATTTTATTAATGCAGCGTCCAATTTCCTCTTTTTAGGCTTGAGTCGTCGTCGGCTTATTCGCGTAAACCATCGTCTTCAAAAAACCCCAAAGAAAAAAGTCTAATGGTGTTAAATCGCACGATCTAGGCGGCCAATTCTGGTCTCCAAAACGGGAAACAACACGACCGGGAAATGACTGATGTAGCAATTGAATTGTTTCTCTGGCTGTATGACATGTGGCGCCGTCTTGTTGAAACCACATGCCCTCCACATTCATTTCTTCAATTCTAGGCACAAAAAAGCTGGTTATCATTTCACGATACCGAACACCATTGACTGTTTGCGCTTGACCTGCGTTTGAGCGACATCATCACGTACAGCTGTGACATTTTCGGTCGATCGACCTGGTCGAAGGCGCGTTGTTGTCTTTACATCACTAACAGACCCAGTTTCGGCAAATTTATCCATTAATGTCTTTACAGTTGACTCTTTTGGAGCATTATTGTGACCCCAAATTGATCGCAAATTTGCGAACTGTAGCCGCAAAACTTTCACCATTTTGGTAAAACAATTTCACAATGAGAATGCGTTGTTCATTCGTGTAGCGCTTCATTTTTACTAACCTCGTACCTTCTACTAGCAAACAATAACAATTGTTCAATTGTCAAACAATGACACTTCGAATGGCGCCAAATTTAAATCTTGCGTTCTTGTTATGACACCCTTTATAAGTTTGATATACTCTCAGACAACCAAACTGAATTGAGTTGATAATGGCAATAGGAGCATCAATGTAAATACTCAATATATTAACTGGTGCCTTGTTGAATAACCTAAGAGTTTTATTTCTAATACGTGTTTCTTAAAATAAACTATAATTCACAACTCTGGTATTAAAAAAATAAATAAATTATATCAAGTAAGCAGAAACTGAAACTAAGTCTCTTGTTATGTTATATTATTTTATATTAAACATCATATTATTCTATTTATGAAACCAAATATTATGAAAGTTATAAAACACTTTCTTATAATATTGGATTATCTAAGCATTTGACATCACTCAAAATCTTAGTAGCAGAATTTTTCTTTTCTTTTTTTTTCTTGACAGCAAAAAAATTTTACACCTGCTTTGCTGTAAAAACAAAAGTGAATCTATCACTCAATGCGTCATAAATTTCCAAACATCTTTATGCTTTTAAATTTATAAGCAAAGTAATATTTATGTTTATGCAAAAAAAAATTGTTCTTCAATACAACAGCAAACTGTTTACTAAAACTCTGAAAACAAAGTACCTAAAGAGCAAGGGATTGATTGATTTTCTTTTAGCATTAAAACCAAAGGCTAAATTCGCAGAAATTTATATAAATATCTTTAAAAATATTAAAATATCCTTTTAACTAGAAATAAAATTTGCATTTCCTTGTAAAGGACACGAGTCATCATGACAAAATGATTTTATGCTAAACGAAAGAAAATCGAAAAAGGCGTTGAAATTGTTAGACAATAATTAAAAGTGCAAAAAATAAGAATCAAAAATTTGAAAGGCTTTTGAAAATTAAGAAAAGCTCAACATTTGTTTGAACATCGTTGAAAGTGCGCAAAACAAAATAAAAACCTGCAGCCAGATTCAGTAACTTTTATTACGATAATCATATCGCTATAATAAATATAACGATGGATGTATAGACTTTGCTATCCAGTAAAATATTTTAACGATATTCGCTGCCAGTAGAAGAAAAATTTATTTAGGCCGTTATTATGAGTTGTATTCGATTTTCGATCTTCGCTTGCTATCTAACATCGAAAATGGAATGTTTAATTTATATTATGAACATCGAAAATTTCGTTGACCAACGAATTTTCTGTCGAACAGAATTAAACTGAAAAAAAATTTTATAAACGACTACTTTTTATTTTTTAGGTATACATAGTTGTTGAAAATTTTAAAAATCACTTTCAGTGTATTCATAACAAGGATATTATTTGTCAAATGCTCGTCATAATACCAAATGAAAATTCGTTCGATCAGTACTTTCGATTATACGATTTTCACTTCGCAAAAAGTTACTGAATTCAGGTACTTGGGCTTATTTATATTTGCGCAAATTTTCGAAAATGTTCGAAATTTTTCGAAAATTCGAAATAAAAAGAAAACTGAAATTACTTCCAAAACCACTATTTACATCTATTTAAAAGTTAATACAACTGTATATAAGCGAAAAAAAACGTTTTAACTGGAAAAAAAATCATTTTGTGATTAAATTCAAAAGCTTCAAAAGCTTTCGAATATTAGTAAAATCATTAAAAAAAAAAAGTTTGAACATGATGGAAATTGAAAAAATTAAAACCATTACCTAGACTTGCAATAACATTTTGAATATCGAACATTTTCGAAATTTTCCTTAAAGTTTTCGAAAATTATAGAAAACATTGAAATTCCTCAAAAAATCACTAGAAACTCATATAATGGAAATTTCAGGTCAGTTTTGAAATAATATCACTGAACATCAAAAAGATGTATGTATATAGAATAGAATAAATATCGTTACCTTAATACAGAAAAGTCTTATCTGGTTATTTTTTTGAAATCGAGTTTTGTATCTTTTTGACGTAAAGTGAGTGAGTGATATAAAATCAAACCTGACCTTAAAATTCCATTACATGAGTTTCTAGTAAATTTGTTAGTAATTTCAATGCTTTTTATAATTTTCGAAAACTTTCGGAAAACTTCGAAAATTTTCGAATAAAAAAATTAAAAATTATAAAAAAGCATTGAAATTACTCAAAAAATCAATAGAAACTCATATAATGGAATTTGAGTTTTAAATAATATCACTTTACGTCAATAAAATATATATATACATAAACATAAATATCGTTACCTTAATACAGAAAGGACATAAGTCATTATTTTTTTAAAACAAGTTTTTTCTATTTTTCGACAAAAGAACATCTAATGTATCAAAAAATGCAAAAAATCGATTTCAAAAAAAATAATGAGTTAGGGCCCTTACATATATCGTAAAGATTCCTTAGTTCAAACAGGCCAAAAATTTTCTAAGGTTAAGAATATAATGTTTTCTTAAACTCAAATAAGAGTGAATTATACGAAAAGTATAATGATCGGAAGAGTTGAGTGAATATATCAAAAATATCTTTCAATTTTGAATTATATAGAAACAACTACTAACTTGATGTTAGTATTCACCAGACAAGTTTTTTTCATTCCTAACACGGACCTGCTTTCTCTGTTATGATTCTATTTATTATAAAACTTTAACGTCCTCAATATATCGGAGTGCTAAAAATTCTCTTTGCACCACTTACACCTAATTCACACGAAGACTTTTATGAAGTCTATTTTTCGACGTCATTTTTGGTTTGATAACGAACGGGGTAGAGAAGAAAGAGGGGTAGAAAAAATGACTCGATTTCTGTTTTCTATGGTTTTTTTCATACCCTGTCGGAAATTCGGTTAACATTAAGCTAACTATTTCGCAAATAGTACTGACTTTGGATTACTTTTAATGTAATCAACTGACTAGTTTAACATTGCGATGTCCTAGGCGGTAGTCAATTGTCTCACTCTGCACTACTTTCAGCTAACTTAAAGTTGACTTTTTTAAATCACCTGGTAGTCAGTAAGTTAAAAAAAATTTTCCGGGGTTCGAACATGTATCATCACACGTTGTGTACTCAACGCGCTACCACTCGGCTAAGGTACCATCTAAAATAACAACAGCAAAATGTTAATATAAAACAGAAATGAGTTTCAATGTAGCTGAGAATAAATTTGCTGGCTCTCATCAAATTTGATTACGTACTCAACTTAAGAATTAATTTTGGGTTTGTTCTGGATGACAGTGCAGTCAGATTGTAGTCAGTCTAAGAAAAGTTAACTATAAGTTAACTATTTTTGTAGTCAACAACACATTCTCCGACAGGGTATGTGCTGCAAATGTGTGTATAAACCATGATACAATAATATAAAGGTAAAACCGTTCTCTCTTTTCGTCGGCATATTAAACTTCTGACGTTTATCCCGATTATTTTTTACTCTCAAATTTATTGCTACCTTATTAATTTATGAAATCCGAGTTTTTTTATTTTTTTTTTTTTTTTTTTTTTTTTTTTGACGTTCTTGTTTATTAAATTAAAAATAATGGAAAATATTTTAATTATGTCATAAATTTATAAAAAAAAATAAATAGCAAAAAAGTTGCAGCAGCACCAACAACGGCAGCAAGCAAGATACAAAGGAAGGAAATTTCCAAATGAATCAAGGCGGAACTTTGTCTTTATACTCTCTGGTGTATTGCCTTACATCAACTGCATCCAAGCTATACGCACTATGTGCAAAGTTTTACAAAAGACCTTTTGTGTTTTCACACTGACGAGAGCACATAGTCCAAGGAGGGGGCAAATTAAGTAATAGAATTTATATGGAAATATTTCGTAATTCGATACCGGGTGCCGCGATTTGCCCCCAGATTTTGGCGACATCTTTCGTCTTTGCAAAGAAACAATAACAAAGCTGTTTAACTGAAATACATATATTAGAGTATGTGTGCTTGGACGTAGCTGCCTTATAGTACGTTTCCATATACGTGATTTAGTTCAAAACATTTAATTTGCCCAAATTAAGTAATTTGCGAAGTGATTTGCCATACATTTTTCATATGAGCAAATTATCTCAAATTACTTAATTTGCTACAAATTATGTCGAATTTGTCAATGCAACACTGCGCTGCTGCTATTATTACAAATGCAACTCTGGGTCATCCATTATTGATGACTTACAAATCCGAAAAAGTGACATTTAAGTACGAATTAAAATGGCAGATTCTATTTGAAAAAAGAAAGTTATTGTCAATGTTGTTTTCCATTCTTATGTATATGTTTTATTTATTTTGCTGTTCCAAATTATTATTAAACAAATTTGTGTGCTAATTTTAGGTTATAAAAATAAATAAACAATTCAAACGTCAAATTTATTTCGAAAATTCGAACATAAAAACACTTAGAACACATAATGGAAACACTTCGGCATGATTTTCTCAAATCAACTTAATTTGCTCATGGAAATGGAAACGTACTATTACATTATTCGGATGAAATTGTTAACGGGTTGTAGCATCCTTACGGATATTATTAGACCACTTGGTAATTTGATAATTACATATTCCTAGTCCAATCATAGGCCATGACCTTAGCAAACAAAAAAGAAGAACAGTGTTTGTTATATATATCAACAAAGCACTAACTCTTGTTCAGCTACGTCCAAGCCATATGCACAATGTGCAAACTTTTATAAAGAGCTTTTTGTATTTTCACACCGGCGAGACCAGAACAGCCAACCAGATCTCGGCGACAACAATGCTTGCTGTTACTTTGCAAAGAAACAAGAAAAAATTTAAGAGCTTTGAAAGGTGTTTACCTTAAATGCAAATGTCACAGTATGTGTGTTGTGCTTGATGTAAACCAGCAATAAATTTGCACACGAAGTATATGCGAATGTGTATTATGTGTATGAAACAACCGTGAATTCCGCTAATAAAACATCGATGTATCGCTTCTAAGAAACGCCGTATCTTTATATCGATGTTCGAAGAACGAAGTTGCATCCCAAGCCGTGAGGCTTTTTTGTTATCTATTGAATTAAATAATTAATCAAATATTTGCTTTTGTAGGTCTTATTACACACAGATTTCATTATTCTCGTGTTCAATTAACATTAAAAAAATATGTGTTTAACTACAATTTCTAAACTCAAATTACACATTTCAAAAAGCATTCCTAAATAAAAGTTGCCATTATATGTGTGTGGCAACGCTTTCCTCTCTGTTTACAAAAAAAACAGTAATCAAATAATTGTGGCAAAAGTCATAATTAATTTTTTACGTCAAATGTGGTTGTACCTTTATATTATTGTATCATGGTATAAACAATAAAATCAATAAAAATCAAAATCAATAAAAAAAGTTAACATGTAAAAATAATCATGGTATGAACGCAAATAATTTTTGGTAGAAGCTTCGAAAGGGAATCAAGAAAAATAGACGTCATAAACTTCATCGTTACATGTGTTACTTAAATCCAAAATTGTTTCTACTGAAATAAAAAGAAAAAATGAAATAAACATATTCAAATAAAAAAAATTCAAAATCCTTTTTGTTTTCAATTCAAATTCCCAACCGAACATTTTTATTATAATTTACAAAAACAGATAGTAAAATATCGAGCCATAACCGCTAAAATAGGCTAAGTGACACATTTTTTGGACTTCGTTTTTATTTGACGAAAATCTACTATATACGATCGCAAATAATCGATTTTAGTCAAAAATTGAAGTTTGAAAATTATGTCACATAAGCTATTTTGGCGATTATGGCACGATCTGTTCTCATATTGGTTGTATATTTTTTCACACCTCATTTTTTTATGCTTCAATAGGAATACATCTTCACACAAAATGTATTGTTTACTTATTTTATTATTATTAACAAGAAACTAGTCAAACAACTACTTTAACATAATGACATAAATCAATACTTCCTTTCTTGATTATCAAACAACGAAAATAATGAAACAAAAAAAAAATACGAGTAACTCATTACATTGCAAGGCATGCAATAACTTCTATACATGAACATAATGCCTAAAAATTTTGCTGCAGAATTTGTTAGCAAATTCTTAAGTAGAGTGTTAAAATATTTATATACATATACATCTATTACATTGATATATTTATAAATAAACTATAAAATCTTATTAATTTTTAATCAATTTGCGTTTTTTTCCTATCACTTATTCCAAATAATTATACATTGCTTTCTCCCCATTAGTTTGCCAGCAAGTCAACCACTTTAAGTCAAGATAGCATCGTCTTTATAAGATTTTCTTCAACTCATTTAATTTTTAACAACAATACTAATTACCATTAAAGCAGCAAAAAGGAAATAAAAATGGAAAATGCATTGCGAAAGGAAAATATTAAATGAAATGAAAACGACATTAAAAAAAGTGCATAAAACACATTAGTTATTCGTTCTTACTTGCAGATACTGATTAGTGTGATATGAAGCATATACGAATGCGATTTTTAAATGCAGACACAGAGACATAAAAATGAATTGCATTTCTCGCAGCATGCACTCAACGAAATTGGCATATGTACAAGCGTAGTTATGTTATACAAAATTCTTTTCCTTTTTTTTTTAACAGTGGATACAGTAATAAAAATTACAGCAAAAATATCTAAATACAACATAGAGAAGACATATAAGCGAATAAGCGTCTGTCCGTCTGTCTGTCTGTCCGTCCGTCCATCCGTCCTACCAATCGAATCTCCTAAAAAATCTAGAGACTTCAGTCTTGAACTGGTGTATCAGCAATGGTCCGAAACAGACTGGTATTTAAAAGAGCAAAATCGAAAACACAATTTCAGAGCTGGAAAGTTTAAACTTTTTTTTTTAATTATAAAATTAACTAGATAGCTGGAACAAATTTTTTATTATTTAAACCTATTTTATCTTTAAGATAGAATTAAATTGCTATTCAAAATCAATATAAAACAAAAAGACGATTCCAGGGTTGGGATATTTTTTTTTTTTTTTTTTTTTTGTGTAACTACACTCAAAATAGTATATAAGTAAATTGTTAGGGAAAATAAATGATTAATCATTTAAATCAAGTAAAATGTTATTTAAAAAGCCTTTCGCTTACATTTCATTTGAATCGAGAGTTTTTCAATTATTTTTTTTGTGTTAATTTTTTAACTAGGACAATATGTAAAAATAAACAAAAAATCATTTATTTTATTTAAAAAAATTTAACTTATTTATAACTTAGATATTTTAGAACTATTTATTAATAATTGAAAATAACTGAACATTTTGACTGCACGAAAAATCATTTTAATTTTGTAGTTGTTTTTTCAGCAACATACATAAAAAGTTAAAATAAAATTTTTTTCGTAGGACAACTGCATTTTCATTTAAGTTTGACTTTACAGTAAACTTCTGAAACAACTACAAACAGTTAATGTAAAACTTTTTTGAGTGTAAAAAAAGTTTTTCTTTTCCTCTATAAATCAAAGATATTTTATATAAAGAGAAAAATATTTTGACAAAATAAAATTAGAAAAAAAAACTAAAAGAATGATTCCAGGGTTGGAAAATTAAATTTTTGTGTATATATTTAAAAGTAAAGGTCAATTTAATTTATTCTTTTTCTTTAGAAATTAAATATAATAGATAATTTAAAAAGAAAAGTTTGGTACATACTTCACATATTCCACATTCCATTTGCAATAATGGCTGAGTATACAAAGCAGAAATCTACATCAACTGACACCACACACAGTGGACCAAACACAAAAGAACGCTGATGATGAAGGTTTAGCGGCCTTCAAAACCACTTAGTTGTTCCGTTCAACTATGTGTTTGTCAGAATATATTTACAACTAACTTTGGTGTTATTTGTTCATTTATAATTATCACATGTAATTTGGCTTACAAAGCGATACTTACTTTAGCCTGATCAAATCATAAATATAGAAAAATTTAATTTGGACTATTTTTTTTCATTTCTGTCTTAACTAAGTAAAGCATCCGTCAAATATCTCATGTTCTCACATTTAAGTGCAAGGCACATAGAATCTGTCATACATTATACGTCACCTTTTTCAACTGACAGATAGGTTGAAATACATACATGATTTCTTATGAGGTCTGATACATTCAGTATATGTCCGTCAACGCAAAGTACAAAAATTGGTCAACTCTTAACTTTTTGCGTATGTTGAGTAGTTTGAGTGTTTTTGGTTGGTTTCTTTGGTTTGTTTTTATTTAAATTTCTGTGTTTTGTGGTAGCAAAAATAAAATAAAATAAAAGAAATAAGCGAAATAAATAAAAACAAGTTGAATTTAATAAATAAAATGGAGAAACAACCTATTGGAGCGTTAATGTCAGCTGGAAAAGGCGAAGTTTAACGTGTGAAGGATTCTATGTGCCTGGACCATTACGTACAAATTATACGTCTAATTGATGGCTATTATTGAGAATAATTGCCGAATCACATAAAACACGTCAAATGTTATACGTCGCCCTTCTTCAACCGACATTAACGCAATGACGGAAAACGTTGACATAATAAGTTTGTTCATTTACTAAAAATTGTTACGAATTTGTAACAATTATTACTGGAAAGTGTTCATTAATCCAAAAAGTTTGCAAGGAGAGAGCGTCAGAAGACAGAAAAAAATTGAGAGACAAAAAAATTCCTACAAATTATTACTAGTAAAATTTTTACTTGCAAGAATTATCCAACCACCTGTTGTGTATTTTGTTGTCAAATTAATTATTTAAAAAATATCTGAAAAAGGAAAACTGAAAAATGTGTATTTCTTTGTTAAAAAAAAACATGTACATACATACATATACGTATGAAAAAAGAAAGCATGTTTTCTTAATTTATTGTTTTTCTTTCATTAAGCCACATAAATTCAATTTTAATGGCAAATAATTTTGTTTGTTTCTCATATATGATCAGAGATGGAAAGTCCCATTTTTGTATTTCTTAATGGAATTAAATTAAAACATTATGAAAACTGCATAAAAATAGTAAAAGTACATGAAACTGTGTAAAGAATTTCATATTAAATGTCAATTTCTAAAAAAAATTGCAATTTAAAATATTATCAAAGAAAATACATCAGAAAAAGTACAATTGTATCATGATTTCCATCCATGGTTCTGATATGAATAAAATTTTCTTGCAAGTTTTAACAAGTAAAGCGTTCATTTACTTTTTCATATTTGGGAGAGTAATTTTGTAAATTTCTGCCTTACTCTCTCGTTGCTAGTTTCTGCTGGGAAAATACACAGAAAAAAATATCATCGAAATGCAACCAACAAAACAAATTGTTAACATTTAATTTTAAAATTAACAATCACCATTGTTTATATAACAAATTTAAATTTTTGGAGTCAATTAAATTACTCAACAAAATTATTTGTTAAATTATATCATAATGGAATGAGCACATGTAGATAAAACAAGAAATCATATTTTGTGTGTATTTATCATTTGCGTATTTACTAAAGTGTTGCTCTTTAACTGAGAGGTAAGTGAGTCAGTTTGTTAGTGTTGATGTTGCCGGTTTAACTCCGCCCAAAGACGTTTAGTGTTTTTCGCAGACAAGCAAAAAATCATTTCGAGGATTGTGATTGTGTATAAAAAGCTTGTTAATATAACAATTATGATACAGAAATTCAACAGTTCACATTGTTAATACAACAATTAATTGAAATTTAACAAAAATAAATGTTGAAAAAAAATCAATTTCAACAAATTATTTGTTGATACAGGGTGGGCCAAAAGAAACCAAGGGGTGTAAAAGTTTAATAACTTTTTTGTTTATTAATTTTTTTTATTTTTTCTTTCAGATTATATAGACAGCACTTGGAGAATTTATAATGGAGAGGTTCACAACTGAACAGAGAACCAGAACAATAGAATTTTATGAAATCAACTTTATTGAAAATTTGATTATGAGTGATGAAGCTCATTTTCATTTGAATGGCTTTGTTAATAAGCAGAACTGTAGGTTCTGGGGTTCTCAAAGTCCAAGAGCCATCCATCAACGCCAATTGCACCCCATCATGTGTACAGTATGGTGTGGGATCACATCTGAAAATGTCATTGGGCCCTACTTCTTCGAGAATGAATATGGAAGTGCTGTAACCGTAAATGGAGAGCGGTATCGGTTTATGATAGAACATTTTTTACGCCCTGCTCTTGAAAACAGACCTGATATGTGGTTTCAGTAGGACGGAGCCACTGCCCATACTGCCCGAGACACAATGGCACTTTTAAGTCAAATTTTTGGAGAGCGAATAATTTCTCGAAATTCGGAAATTATTTGGCCAGCGCGATCGCCAGATTTGACAGCACCCGACTATTTTCTTTGGGGTTTTTTGAAGAAGCGAGTGTATGTGAACAAGCCAGAGACAATCCTTGAACTCAAGGCAAACATTGTTGCAGAAATTCGAACGCTACAGCCACAAGTTTTGAAAGATGTTATGGAAAATGCTCTAAAAAGAGCCCATCAGTGCGAAGCTGAAAACGGTGGTCATTTAAGAGACATCATTTTTCATACTTAGTGTAAAAAAATTTCCATTTTGTATATTATTTAATCTGAAAGAAAAAATAAAAAAAGTTAATAAACAAAAAAGTTATTAAACTTTTACACCCCTTGGTTTCTTTTGGCCCACCCTGTATATTTAATTGAAAATATTTTTAAGATTTTCCTTCAACTTACAACTTCGTTAATTGTATTTACAAAAATCGTTGTTGGTTCAAAATCAATTAATTATTTAATTGATATAACAAAAAAATTAATTGTATTTACAAATTATTTTTTTTTTTGTGTAATTGAACAGATCTAATAAGTGTTTGTTGTTTGGGAACATTCAAGCAGCTGCAATAAATTTATTCTTCATTTTATGTATTAAGCTTGAATTGTTTTATTGATTTTGTTTATTTTATTTTTTTTTTTTTGCTGCCACAAAATACAAAAAACTAATGCCCTAATTTAGTAAGAAGATTTAGGACGTTTTTGTTTGAAAATACTTTTGAGTTCTTGTGTTTGAATTCTCTAAATTATTTTCCTCAAAAATGGTTGTTGTCTTTGATAATGAAAAATAAAAATACTATTGCCATGTTTTTAAAACATAAAAATTATATTAAAGTATTATACAATAGTTTGAAAAATATATGAAAAATTATGTGTTGGATATAAATGCTTGAAACAAAATCCTAAAGCAAATATACGAACCTTCTAGCAGAGACAATAAATAATAATTGTTTTAAAGAATCACAACTGCGGTTTTTTATCATCCATAGACAAGACGATACAATCACCAAACAGAATTAGGTCATAAATCAAAACAAATAAAAAAAATCCAACCAATAGCTGTCAAATTAGATACTACACGTACGTTGAAATTTAAAGCTGCCCAACTTTTGTACTTTGCATTGTCACTAAATGTGACAGAGCTCACATGAAACCGTGTATTTCATTTTAACTGTCAAAAAGGCTACATTTAACTTATGAGGGAATCTATATGGCTTGGCCTTAATTACCGCTTAAGATCCAAACTTCAATTAACACAAGGTTTCTAAAAATCTAAAAAAAAAAAAATAAAATTATTATTCATTTGTTATACAACTTTCAAATGTACAACAATATTTTATTTTAAACTCGTGTTGGAATTATTTTCCTTCCCCATTTAAGCTTTCATTAAAGATACATTTGTATATATGTATAAAGTGCCAAAGTATGCCTAGAGAAACAAAAATGCATAAATAAATAAACAAACAGTCAAATACTCAAGCAAGTGAAACCAAAAAAAAAAAAAAGATTCTGGTGCGGATACACTTTACTTTGTCATCTGTCAGTCACACAGAGCTACAAGCATCATTTCACTGTGATTTGAAGAGTTGCGTTTTTTTTTTCTTTTCTTTCAAGAGTTGGGATATAAAAAATTGATATGAACGAATCAAAACAAAAGCAAAAAAAAAACTTAAATGTTTACATATTTACATACATACATACCTACAACTGCAAAACAAATCCACACTGTAATTAATGCATCCACGAAAACTGAGAAATGAAAAAAAAAGTGAAAATACAACCAAATATGTTTTAAGAGCATCGGAAGAAATTCATGGTATTTTATAACCAGAAACAGCAAAAATCACAGAAAATAAAAAATTGCAATATTTAAACGATTGCGCTCCAATGCATTGCATCTTCCTTCAGAGCACAGAATGCAGATGTACTTGATCTGTTTAATTTTCTTTTTTTTCACAAATGCGTTAAATATACACGAGTAAGTATATCTTTGCTTACATGCAAATATTCAGCGGATTTTTATTACATTCTGTAGTTTATCAGTTTAATTTTATCATTTAATAACGTTAAATATAATTGCAGAATGTAATGGAGGATTTCGTAGACAATTATTGTGAGTTTTTTATTCTTATCATAAAATTAAGTTTTTTTTTTGTATACACACAGAGTCCGTAATTTAAAATTTCTTACATATTTTCGTAATAAATTTACTTCATAAATTATATTCTTTAAGGTTTCTGTAATGAGTTCTTTTAAGCCAAGAAGAGGAAGGATAAATTTTCAGCAATTTTTTTTATTAGAAAATTTTCAAGATTTTTTTTAATGATATTTTTTGGATTTTTAAAGTATTTAAAAACAAGTAAGAGTGCTATATTCGGCTATGCCGTATCTTATATACCCTTCAACGACGTACGTATATGTAGTATATAGATACAGACCTACAAACATGCTTGTTTTGTGAAAAAAAAAATTTATAATCTTTTGCTCTAGTGCAATTTTTAGTATTTTTCGACTAAAGAATTTGATTCAAATATTTTTTTTCGATATTAGCAATAGTTGAATATTTTATTCTACACTCTGTATTTAAGAGATATTTTACATTCACCCTTATTCCAGCTGTCAACATCGACGTCACGTTAACACAATACCAAAAAGTGCCCTGCGGCTGAGTGGTAGCGATGCTAGCCTCTAAGTCCAGAGGTCGTGGGTTCGATTCCCACCACAGACCCTGGGTGTTTATCGCAGACAAGCTAATCGCTTTGCGAGTTGTGTTTATTACTTTACTCTCGAGATGTTCAAAAGCCGCACTACTATTTATTAACCTAAAATAGTCTTAATATTTTACATCTCTATACCAAGTAAACTAACTTGTTTTATATTTTCCCGTATTTAATAATATTTGATGTTGCAAAAATGTTTAGTTTCTGAATTTTAACATCCAATTGCAAATGGTATATATCGCGGTATTATGTAAATGGTTTATTCCTAAGGATTTTGTTTCGATTTTGTTCAGCAGAAACGAATGGTTTCAAGGAATTGAAATGGAACATGTCTTTTAATTTTTTTATATTTACAACTGCTCTTTAAATAAATTTAAATTTTATTTTTATCTCCATTTGCTTAAAATTATAAGAACTCGTCAAAAGCTGTCCACGAAAGGCCATCGATTTGAAACATAACTATGATGAGAGCATAAAAACAACACAGCAAAAACCTTCGTTAAATTAAATATTTATATAAAAATTTAACAAGTATAAAAAAATTTTAAGTAAAGAACTTCCTAAAACATGAAATAAAACAGAACAAAAAAAAATATTTTGATTCTATTTTTACCAATTTTTTTTTTTTTTTTTTAATTTCTCACCCTGGAACCATAATTTTGATTTTCTTAATTTTTAATACTAATTTCTTTCTTTCTAAAATAAAGAATATACTTAATTACCAAAGAAATAATTGGTTTCGTTTAATTAGTTTTATATACCATAAAAAGTTTAAGTTTTCCATGTCTG
This sequence comes from Tachina grossa, assembly GCA_949987645.1. Classification (NCBI taxonomy): domain Eukaryota; kingdom Metazoa; phylum Arthropoda; class Insecta; order Diptera; family Tachinidae; genus Tachina; species Tachina grossa. The sequence goes on along the minus strand of OX465274.1, from coordinate 148,042,233 downwards.
GAGCTAAGTTTTTTATTTTTCTAATTTTTATGCCAAACTATTTCCTTTTAAAATATAAAGTTTATATTATTTGTAAATAAATAAATAAATATAATTTGACTTAGTTAATTTTTTATGCAATAAAAAAATAAAATTTCCAACTCTGGAATTATCTTTTTTTTTAGGTTTTCTTCTTAAAAAATATACCTAAAGTATGTTAAGTGAAAAAGAAAAAAAGCAAATAAGAAAAAAAAATTGTTTTAGTCACTTTAATATCAAAAATAAATTCAAAGTTTACAGCTCTGGAGCTGAGGCTTTTTATTTTTCTGATTTTTATGCCGAACTATTTCTTTTTAAGACATAAAGTATATGTAATTTGTAAGCAAAAAGAAAAAATTAATTTGACCTAGTTAATTTCATATACAAAAAAATTAAATTTTCCAACCCTGGAATTATCCTTTTAGATTTTTCTGATTCCTTATACATACATATGTATGTTCTTAAAAAATATACAAAAAGTATGTTAAGTGAACAAAGAAAAAAAGCATATATGAAAAAAATATATTTATATTTAATTATTTAATATAAAAAAAATCAAAGTTTCCAGCTCTGGAGCTGTGGTTTTATTTTTCTAATTTTCTTCACCAACCTTTTCTTTCAAAACTTAAAAAAATATATTTAATTTATAAAGAAAAAGAAAAAAATTAATTAGTTACTTTTATATATCACAAAAAGTATAAGTTTTCCAACCCTGGAATCTTTTCCTGATTTCTTACAACAATCTATTTTTTTTATAAATATAAGATATGTTTTATTTATAAAGAAAAAGCAAAAATTAGTTTAAGTAGGTTACTTCTATTTAGAAAAAAGTTATAGTTTTCCAACCCTGGAAACATCTTTTTGAATTTTTTAATTTTTTTTTTATTTTCAATACCAATTTTATTCGTACTGAAATATAAAATAAGTTTATTTAACAAATATAAAAACAAAATTAATTTTAGCTAATTACTTTTATATGGCGAAATAAAATTTAAGTTTTCCAGGTCTGAAACCGTCTGCTCGATTTTGGTGATTTTAAATATCAATCTATTTCGGGTCATTTCTGGGAGCTTCGGAAAACCGATTACAGACAGACGAACAGACGGATAGACGCACAGACGGACATCGCTTATTCGTCTTCCCTATGCAGAATACGAATACGAATATTTAAAAATGGCAGAATATTCAGGAATTCGAATATGAGTATTCTCAAATCACTAATGTGTACATATGAACAATGTTCACGAAAGTTCGTTGTAATTTAAATCAAAATATATTTTATTAAAAATTCTTATACATATCTTTCATTTAATTTAAGATTTCTATTTGAAACTTTTCTCTGTGCCCTTATTTTATTTGAAATTTGATATTTTTATTCTAATTGTTATTAGAACACCATGAACACCGGTAGACAAAACGTTATACCAGACTAAAAATTACGACACAGTAAACAAATTACTAAAAGGGCGGTATTTGTAGGCGTGGCAAAAAAATAAATAAAAAATAAATATTTTTGGAATAATGTAATCTTTAATCCTAGGCGGTGACTGCCACAACTTTTTTTATTTGTGTGGAGGCGAACCACTCTACAATACAATTAAAAATAATTTTTATTTATTTACGATATTTTTCTTGTCAGATAAATAAATATCCTTTGTTGCCTTAGATTCTACATATATTTACACACACTCATAGGCCTATAAATAGCATTTTTTGGGGGAGGACATTTCCCACTTTTTCCGCCTTTAAAATTATTAAAACTGCCTCTAATTATCTATTTTAATATAATTCATTAAAATCACCAGTTATAATGCCCTCCCACCCAAAACAAAATTTAGTTCCGCCAATTTACATACAAAAAAAAAAATATCAAGAAGTTTTGGATTATTTTACTAATTTAAAATTTTTAATAATCAAAATATCATTTAACTAAATGAAGTCTAAGGGGCTGTCCATATATTACGTAACGCTCTAGGGGGGAGTGGGGGTTCGAGTTTTGTTACGATTTGTTATGGTGGGGGGAGGGGGAGGGGGTCTTTGAAAATGTTACGTAACAGAAAAAATTAATAATTTTGTACAAAAATACGTATGTTTTTATGTATGTATACTACATACATTTGCCGAATGTCAACTTTTGATATTCGAGAATTTGAATTCGAATTTTTAAAACGATATTCGCGAATACGAATATTTAAAACGATATTCGCGAGTACGAATATCTATTGTATGTGAAATTTATGGACATTTAATTGGAGGTCTATTTTATTCTGCAAAATTAAATAAAAAAAATGTGTATGGAAAAGAACTTCATAATTCTGTCCACGTACATTAAAGTTTATAAAAACTATCCAAAAATTTAAATAACATTTGAAAATTATACAAAGTTTTTATAATAAATTAAATAAATTTTATTCAAACTGAACATACATGGTTCTGAATTCCTCATCTTTATCCATTTACATTTTAAAATATTCTTAATATAAGTATGTACATAAAAACTTCTCTTTATATTAAACTGCAGAATATATTAACATTCATATTAATCCACCAAATACTGGTGGTATTTGCAGAAGTTTAGGAAAAGGTTTCTTGCAATTCTCATAGACAAAAAACCCAGCAAAAAAGTTTGCCTACTAGAATGTAAAAAAGTGTATGTACTCTCCAGTAGTGAGTACTTTAAATTTGACTGAATAAGCCATAATTTTTGTATGAGAAGTTCAAAAAGTATGCGGTACCCTATACTTTTTGCCTACAAATATCCAAAAGTTAATAGATTACTGATTGTCTAAAAGTATTCAAAATATAATGGGTTATTTTATGCTCACAAAAATGCAAAATTTAATAAAATAGCCAAAAATTATAAACAAATAGAATTTTGTAACATAATTATAAAATTTGAACCTTTTTTGGGATTGTTAAAAATCATAATTTTACAAAGCAAATATATGAATACGTATATTGAAGAATATTCGAAAATACTTAGATTTTGTAATAAATATTGTAGTAAACCTTTACGATCAATAAATATTTTTTAGATAGATTTCAGGATTAACCAGGAAGTACTACAATAAGTACCTTCATGTAATGATATAAATAAGTTGTTATTCTATTCATTACAAGACAGTCATTATTATACACATAAAATAATTAAATAAATAAGTACCACTCATTACTTTGTAAGCCATTAAAAGAGTACTACCCATTACAAAATCTTCAAATTTTTTTGCTGGGAAGTGTCCTTTCAAAAAATATATTCTTCTATATATGTACATGACAATATCAAATTATTAAGTTTTAAATTTATTAAATAAATAAAAGTCTATTTTAAAATTTCATAAGAATTAAGAAAAGCATGTGTTTGAAAGTAATATTTTCCATTGTGTGTAATTTATTTTTCAATGTTCCTGACAAAACTTCATATTTTTTATCAACCCAACGAGTCACAGTAGCTCTACTTGGAACTTTACAATGCGTTGATATAACTTTCACTGGGTGTTTAAAACCTTCTGTAACAGTAATTTTAAGCCATATATATAGGTTTTTACTCTCAAATTAACACTTTTTCAAATTAAATTTTTTACAAATCAAACTCAATTTTTTTCAAAGCAACTTCAATTTTATTCAAAACAAATTAAATTATTTTATGAGTTATATTAATTTTTTTTCATTTCAAATTAATTTTTTTTCTTTTGGAATTAAATTATTTTTTTTTTCAAATTCAATTTTTTCCACTTCAAATTAATTTTTCCACGAATTCAATGCAGAAAGATTTAAAAATTTGTTTTTTTTTATTCGTGATTCCTTTTCTATTATTGTGTTATTTATAAACGGTGTCCCAAGAAGAACGCAAGATTTAAATTTTAAATAAAACACAGATATTTAAAAAAAAAATCGTGAAACTTTATTATATCGCATAGTAGACAAAATGAGGTTATGTGTGGAACAACAAATCGGGCAGATGGCCGCCGCGGCTTTGCTGCCACACACGCGATCTTTTAATGAAATTTTCAATGGCCGTTTTGCATAAATGCTGCGGTATTTCATTAATACAGCTTCCAGTTTCCTCCTTTAAGGCTTGAGTCGTCGTCGGCTTATTCGCGTAAACCATCGACTTCAAAAAACCCCAAAGCAAAAAGTCTAATGGTGTTAAATCGCGCGATCTAGGCGGCCAATTCTGGTCTCCAAAACGCGAAACAACACGACCGGAAAATGACTTATGTAGCAATTGAATTGTTTCTCTGGCTGTATGACATGTGGCGCGTCTTGTTGAAACCACATGCCCTCCACATTCATTTCTTCAATTCTAGGCACGAAAAAACTGGTTATCATTTCACGATACCGAACACCATTGACTGTTTACGCTTGACCTGCGTTTGAGCGACATCATCACATACAGCTGCGACATTTTCAGTCGATCGACCTGGTCGAAGGCGCGTTGTTGTCTTTACATCACTAACACACCCAGTTTCGGCAAATTTATCCATTAATCTCTTTACAGTTGACTCTTTTGGAGCATTATTGTGACCCCAAATTGATCGCAAATTTTGGTAAAACAATTTCACAATGAGAATGCGTTGTTCATTCGTGTAGCGCTTCATTTTTACTAACCTCGTACCTTCTACTAGCAAACAACAACAATTGTTCAAATGTCAAACAATGACACTTCGAATGGCGCCAAATTTAAATCTTGCGTTCTTGTTGGGACACCCTTTAGTACTGGAAAATATTTTCCAGTACAATAATTTAAACGCCGGTTAACCCTTTCACTCACAAAACTGGTACGCAATGTTTTTCGTTATTGCAGCTATGAACATACATGGCATTATTACATAAAAAAGTAATTGCTAATTCCTCGGTTAATACCAACATTTTCACACATTTCCTTGAAGAATTATTCGATAAATTATCTGAATGCAACATCACAGGTGCTTGGCTGATCCTTGACAATGCAAAGATACACAAAACGCAAGTGGTTAAAGGTAAAATTGCTGAGTCCGGTCACATTTTAGTTTTTCTTCCTCCATACTCCCCTATGCTAAACCCAATTGAAAAAGTTTTCTCAAAAACTAAGCTCTGTGCTCGTAATATCATAGCTGATCATAGATTAACATGGACTTGGTCAACATAATTAACCGATCAGTAGAACCCGTAACACCTTCAGATTGCAACAATTATTATGTTGATATGACTATGAATTTGTCATTAGCTGCAACTGGATAACCGCTACATTGAAAATTTTATATAGCAAGTAATTGAAGCTTATTTTAAATTTAATTTTGTATAAATAAAAATAATTTTTTAAGTATTTTGAGTTTAATTAAAAAAATTTATTTGAAGTTAAAAAAATTTAATGTAAAATGATTTGAAATGAAAAATATTCAATACGATTTGTAAAAAGTTTAATTTGTGTTGAAAATAATTTAATTTATTTTGAATAAAATTGAAATTACTTTGAAAAAATTGAGTTTGATTTGAAAAAGTTTGAATTTGAATCGAAAAAGCGTTAATTTGAGAATAAAAACCTATATTATTGATTTTTACATCAAATATGGAAAAATAACTTACATTGCTGATTATTAGCAATACCAAGAAAATTTTGACAAATTTTTCACAATAAAGAACGTTTTAAAAGTCATTCTAGGAGGGGTTTTTTTATCACTACATTTTAAATGAGTTGCAAGCATCAATATATACAAAAAGTCGTCTTTTCGATACATCGAATAAAAACATCGATGTATCGATTAACATCGTATGATACGATACATCGGCATTTATTCGATGTATCAAAACCAAAACATCGATGTTTACGACGCATCGATTAACATCGAGCAGCTCTAGTGTTAATGGAAACTTGCATAAACAGACATATTTTCATAATTTTATTTTAATTGTTATTTTCATTTTTTATGCAACAGAACTTAAAAAAAATATTATGAAAAGAACAGTGAAATGTGTTTAGGAACTAGATTGTATGCCCCTCTAATTTTAAGGCAAATATGTATTGAAAATGTAATGTTGTAGAAGGGACAAAAATTAAGAAAAGGAAAATTGCATATCTTTCGTAATTGATATCATTTTGACTCATTTGATATCCCAACAATCTGTATGTTTAAAGCGGGTTAAAAATGTTCTCTTTTAGAAAATGAAATATAAGGTGCGTTTGAGTACTTTTCCAGTAAAATCCAGTAACTGAGTAAATACTGAGTAATTTAAAGAAATTGCTCTCAATAAAAAAGTTTGCAGCTAAAAGTACGCGAACGGAAAAATTGTAAAATCCAGTAAAATATACACAACAGCTGATAGACAATTTGGCGCTAAAAAATTATACATAAGTATGTACATGCAACAAAAACCTGAATATAATATTGTACTACGTCATGCATGTAATGCAGTCATGGATCATGTCGTTTTCACACAAGCTTTCAATGTAATATGGAGTAGTTTTGGGGTGTAATGCAAATTTGGACCATTTTGTCCAACCCTCAGTTTTGGCGTATTCCTACTCCTCTTTGGAGTATTTACATACATGTATGGAATAGTCGCATTATCTGCAGACAATATACAAAACTATACATACATATATATTATTGCTTCTGTGAAGCACTTTGGTAAGGCAAAAAATTATGGCTTTTTGGAAGCTGAATAAATTGCTTCTAGATGGCTCATCTCGCACAAAAAAAATCTCCTTATTCATGCACAACACCAAGTGATTCCCTAACATTATCTCCCTTACTCGCGGTCTCCATCTGACATAAAATAGCTAACTTTAACATTAATTTCTGAGAATTGTTAAGTGATGAGTATCAATATACTATACCATTTTGCACATGCAACGATGCAAGACCATTTGCACAAGATTGTTGAATTGGGCTATAGTTTTTATGAACTCAGTTGCAAAATTTACTAGCTTGCAAATTTTTTTTTTTTACTTTTTCCTCTATTTTGTTAGAGAGCCTGCCTTATGTTGGTGCTTTTCAGAAGCAGTTTTCGAAGCTTTTGTGATCAAGTAAACATTACATTGCTTCCCTCAGTTGTTAGTGTTTCCAAATCAGATTTTTTTGCTGGGCAGTTACTGGCTAGCCGCATGGAAAAATTATATGGTTTTGAGAAAACCGATGAAGAATGTTTTTTTCATTTGTTTTATAAAAATACACCATAGTATATTTTCTTAAATAATAAAAGTAATAGATACATATGTTTTACTTGAACTTACGGGCCTGGCCCACGATGTCGACAAGAAACTTTCTATAGCTTACTTGCCGACATCACGCGTCAGGCCGTTAGAGTTTCTAAACTTTTTACGTGAATAATTAGGATGTACAGAAAAAGACAAAAATGTTTGTTGCCGCTTATACCAATCATCACAACAATATTGTTCACTTCCTTTCAAGTAGTTACAATGAGTGCATTTATTAATAATAAATTAAATATACAATGGGAATATAACTTTATATATCCTAATATATTCAAGATATCGAAAAACTGAAAACAAATTTAAGAAATGTACACATTAGTCATATTTAATCGATCAATAACTAAATTTTTTAATGTTCCATGCGGGGAAACAGTAACCGTCCGACTACATGTATAAACAAAAACTTAACTATAAAAATCTATTAACTTTAAAGAAAATCCATTATTTGACATATTGTCAGAAGTGTACATAAAATAATTGAAATTTATTTGCTGGTAGTTTAGCATGTCTATATACGTATTTCATTGGCGCTTGAACCAAATCATCAGTAGACTTTAACCACAAATTTTAAACAGTCACATACCTCTTACTTTATGCATAGACTTTCAAAAACTATATGAGAATTCATAAAATAATAATACTTTTGAAAATCACAGAAGAAAAAAATAAGCTTAGTAAGCTTTGAAACTGATACAAAACCCAGCAAATAATTTATCTATTAACTTTATTCACGTTTAAAAACAATCGGTTATGTTCTGCATTTCACGTGAAATTACATCGTTGGGAAATTGTTGTTATAAATACATATTTCCAACAATTCTATGAAAATTCCACACGTTTTAATTTCCCGTGGAATACATAAAACATACCCTTATATTTTTCTGGCATCAAACTTAAATAAATGCAATATTGTTCATAACTTAATACAGTTGTTTTTTGTTATTTTTAAAATTTCATCAAAATCCAAAAACTTTTGTTTCCCTTTGCTACTGTTTGTTTATATTTAAAAACATATGGTTTCATTTTACTGGATTTTACTAGCAAAAATTTGTCCAGTAAAAATTTGCATTTACTCAGTAAATTTACTGTCATTTTTCGCTCTCAGTTCGCCCTCTCATTTACTGGATTTTGTGTACTCGAACGCAATACAGTAAAAAATAGTAAAAATTTGTACACATTTTTGAGTTCTCGAACGCACTTATAATTTACCATGGCAACCTTTACTGATCCAAGATATAATTTTTTTGTTTCACGCACATTTTAGATTGATTTGAAGATGGCCAAACGGAGTCATATTTAAGCTCTCTTTCGTCTTTATGTTTGAAATACTGCTCAGTCATCAATACGGAAAACTATAGCAGATTATTTGGAAAAAAAGCATAGCAAAAAAAATAAAATAATAATTTTTTTTTTCATTATTACAAACTAATATTTGTGTGCCATTCACTTAAATTTCGTTTTGGATTTATGAATTTCATTATATATATTTTTTAACGAATACGAATATCTAGAAACGGCCGAATGTTTTGGAATTCCAATACACATCACTAATACATACACACAGTTTAGGAATAAGCTCTCTATAAAACCATAATTTAACCATAATTTTTGGAGTTTTTTACACTTGGGAAGAAATTTAAAAAATAATTTCGCAAGCTTATTTAATTTTTGTCTACGCACTGTGCTAGTCTAACAAATGAATTTAAAACAATGAATTAAATTTAATTTTTTTTAATAAAAACTTTAAACTGTTTAATTTATTTTTTATCTCATTGTTACGTTATTCCTGGGGGGAGGGGGGGTTCACAGTTTTGTTACGATCTGTTACTAGAGGAGAGGGGGTGTCAAAAATCGGGAAAACAGCGTTACGTAATATATGGACAGCCCCTAATGTTAATGCGCACTTTTCTAAATAAGAACTCATTCGTATATCCTAATCCTTTACAAATTTTTTTGCTTTCAGTTTTTAGTTTATTAAATACATTTATTAAACTTTTCTTTCTAAATGTTTAATTTATATTCCTTGGGCATATTTGTTATTCGGTGTGGTTTTAAAGGATAACATATCCCTTTGGCTCTATATAAACAGATAAACTTACCAACGAGCAAACAAACATTTTAAGCCAGCATTATGTTATTAAAATAAATTGTTATTTATTTCAAACGTGACTGTTAAAAGTTTTTACTAGCAAATGATTGTTTGCTTTAGTTAATAAACAAATGTCGGCACATAAACACAAAACATACATGTAAATATGAGATTTGTTTATATAAACAGTGGGAGAATGCATACTTCGTACAAATTCTCTTTGAATATATATATATATGTATATACATAGGAATATATGATATTAGTTGGTATAGAAAAATACATTTAATAGTCTACAGCAAATAGAATATTTAGAAAAATTTTAGACCACTAGAGTAAAAACTTAATTTAAGAGTTGCGTTAGCAGCAGGGTACATATTTTCAGTACATACAAATAATATTTTAAGCGTTAAAGGCGACTCTTTGGGTTCGAGATTAAGGTTAGTTCATTTCTCCAATTAGCTAATCCGAAAATTAACTTAATCTCAAATTCATTCAGTTTAATATTTTTGAGTGGTAGTTTAAACTTTTTATTATGTGTAGTATTACCATACGGGGGAACAAAATAGTGGCAACATTTTTTGTCTACGTCATACATGTTATCAACACACTTTGATTTTTTGTGGGAAGAAGAAGAAACTGTCATGTTTTATTATTCACAAGTAAAATACTGCGCGTGTTAAAGGAAATAGATAAATAATATAAAATATATATATTTATTTATGTGTTTTTAAATTATTTTATCATATAATTTTTACAAAAAGTTATATGTTTCACAAGTGTATGATGTCAATATTAATGCATGATTAAACCACCACGATTGCCCGCTTAAACTAGCAAGTAAAACCATATAATCGACTACTCAAAAATCACAAATGAAGATTAAGGTTAATTTAATCTCTAATCTTCAACTCAAAAAGTCGCCCTAAGTGTACTCAAAATAAGCACCCTGCTGCTAACACAACGCTTGAGATTGTCATAAAAAAATTATATGTATTTGATTTTAACAGAGATTGGGCAATAGCAATAGCATTTGCATTTGGTGTCAACGAACATCTGGAATTTTTAATAGCGTCCTCTAGGAAATGTATTTTTTTTTTTTTTTTTTTGCCAAGTCATTCTTATACAATTGAAAAATCGATATGCCATCGTTCCAGTATCTTTTAATTGTTGTTTGTTCCGCTAACCAATCTAAAATTATATTATATAAATATTAGATTTTGTTTCCTCGTTCTATACATATTTCCATCCTAACCTTGGTAAGCATATCCTTGTGAGGATTAGAGCAAATTATATTTATTTTATTGATTTAATTGTATTTTTTTTTTTTTTAACGAAGCAATTCATTTTGTCTGCATTCTAATTAAATTAAGCTGAACATTTATTCTAAAAATCAAAGATATATAAGTGTCGTGGCATTATTCTTTCAAAATATATCTATCAACAATATAAAATTCTCAAAATTATAATATCGGTCTGACCCAAGACACACAAGATACTCGTACTACGGTAAAACAGAAACTTCTAATTCTAGTATTTTTTTTTTTAAATTTAACCTACAATTTTTTTTTTGAATTTAGCTAAAAAACTTCGTATTTTTATAGTAGGACTCTTAGGGCCATTATTACAACTTTAACTATCTTTAAGTAGGATTTTATCGGGCGTATAAAAAGCTTTCTATTATTGCAAATTGGATTTAACTTACCAGGTGGGATAAATTTGCCTATAATTTATCGCTCACTTTAGGTTAAAGTAAAATTTAGCAAATGATAAAGTTTTTATAGGTCCGATAAAATCCTACTTTTAACTATCTTTAAGTTGTAATAATGGCCCTTAATACGTTAATGAGAATCACAATATACAAACATAATTAGATTAAAAGATTCACATAAAAGTATTTCCATATAGCGGGAACGAAATGCATATAGACAATGCTTAACCATAAAAACAAGAAAAATTTTCAAAGTAAATAAAAACATTATGTCAAATAAATATACCTCGGTATTTCATGTAGTTATAAAAAATTTATAATTTTATTTTCGTTTTTTAAAAAATAAAATTTTGTGCGAAAATATTTATCTCACCATGATTAATGAAAACATAAGATGTTTATGGACATTATTTGAACACAAGTCATTTAGCCAAGAGCTGCTTAATATGCGATTGTGTTCAATATCAGTGTTGGTATCTCTACGAAGAGCAAAATCACATTAAGCTGTTGCAAAAAGGGTAAAAAGCGCAATAAAATACGAAAAAGAGGGTAAAAATGCACGAAAATATTTTTTTTTTTAATTTTAATACATTTTAAGTCATTTAAAAAGGAGAGTTTAGAGTGTAAAAGCTAAAAATATAATTTAAAATTTTTGCTTCAAAATAAACAAAGTATTTGAGGTGTAATAACAGAATTTATTAACATATTAATTAAAACAAAATCTTAATTCCTTTAATAAAAATAAGTATGTAAAAACAAATATTAAAAAAAACAGGAGTCAAATAGTATAGTAACATATACACACATACATATGTACTAGAGAGCTGCGTAAACAGTCTTGAAATGTAAAAACGTCATGATTTTTAAATGTATTCACGTCGCATGTATTATACTAAACCAATAATAAATGCTGTCGTACTATAATCGAAGCACGATGAATGTATTGGTGTATGTGTATATCAGTTGTAGCAAGCGATATCGCAAGACAGCTTGTTTGTAACCAACACTCAAAAGAAGTACTGTTAATTAGTGTATGCTTGTTATTTTTCATATTGTACGTTTGTGTGTGTGTGTAATATGTAGATGGTAAGCTATTATGTGGTTAATCGCATACAACTAATGTTAATGCATGTGTGTGCCTTTGCATGTACGCAGAAAAATAAAAAATCATACACACATACATGCATGACGTTTGTACACGCGCTCATTGGTAGAAAGAAGCAAGTATCACAAATTCTTCAGTCACGAAGTGTTTTCTTCTTTACTCTTATATATACCTACAATGCTCAAAAAAATTTCTTGCAAGCAGTGTTGTTAACGTTTGTTTTATAAGATTTCGCTGTAGTAGACGTGTAAGCACGTCTTGAAAGTGCTTATAAGATGTCTTATGCAGAAGACTAGTATGTACATACATACAATATTAGGTGAAGCTTAGGCTTTGATTAAGATATGTATGTTACTGAAAAATCATTTACACGTAAAGAATGCATTAAAAGCATCACTCTTTTCTTAAGTACTCTTAACTTAAAAGTTTTTGTTTTTGCGATATTCACCTTTATTTCATTTGTCAACATTGACAGCACGTCAATATGATATGAAAAAATTGGAGGTTGGCTACTCGTTGTCTAAAACAACTGACTGCTATTGATAACCTCATGCTTTCAATCGAAATCAGCCCTTAAAATTTAACCACTCTTGTGCGTTGAATACAAATTTACCTACATTTTGTTGTAGACGTGAACATTTTGATCTACTTTGCACTTACAAATTAACAGCCTTATGAAAATTCCGAAATCGGCCCTTAAACTTTAACCACCCTATATTATGATTAAATATTTGTGTAAGCTTTAACAAATGCTTATTGCATACTACTTTCAATCAATTATTATGCAAAGAATTTGTGGTACTTTCCAGTTACTTCCGTTTTTTATTTTGCAAAAAGAAATTAAATTTTTTAATCCAAATTATGAAAAGTTTTCTACATTTTTTTAACATAGTTTCGTTATTTTCATTGAAAACAATGTAAGAAGCCTCAGTTAAAAGTGCTGCTATTAGCGCATAAAAATATTTTAGTTTTTTAAATTAAAAATATTTTTATTTAACAAAAAAGCACCAAAAGCACTGTAAGAAATTGTTAAAAGCACTGTAAAATACCCGCTTTTTAAAAAAGGGTATTAGCCAAATTTTCGCGTTTATGAAGAGGCAAAAAGCACCAAAAAATACCCGAAACGCACCAAAATACCATCACTGTTTAATATACAATAAAATGATATTTAATATCCTAAACTAATTCTTCTTCTTTAACTCTATCTCTCTCTCTCTCTCTCTTTCTTATAAATCTTGCAATGTTTAATCGACGCAGCGTTGCCATAATATTTTTTTGGAAAACTGAAAATTTAGAATAAAAAAACTGATTTTCATTTGAAAAAAACTGCTCATAGGAAATTCTTTAGTATTTTGTATATTTTTAACACGCCCTGTTAACCATACGCCTATACCTGATATATTTTTATATCATGGCTTGATAATGTTTGTCAAGTTGTTACGTTTTACCATATCGAATGCCACATTGGCATCAGTTATTTAATTGAAATGGAAGTGTTTAGTTGCACTATGGGATATTTCGCATTAAATTACACAATGAAATTCTTTTTTTTCGAATCAGCCTAAAGAAGTAAGTGTTTGGTTTTGTTTTTTAAGATTTTGTTTTATTTGAAGTGCGCAATGATTTATTTATTTAATACACATGCTTAGCCAAAATAAAATGTTTTCTTTTGTGAATTACTGAAATTTTGCTAAGAGTTCTGAAAAAATGTATATGGCTTCCAATTTTATGGGCTCTAGCCTTTAATTTGGTATATATTTCGTCGTGTTTTATCTCATTCTATAAGGGATCGAATTATTTCAATGAAGAAAGAAACTGGTTTTTCTTTTTCTATAAAGCAAGGCGAATTAATATTCATACATCCGTATGAACCCAACTTCAAAACAATAAGATCACATTCCATAAAGAAAAACACAACTTTCTTGTGAGTTATCTCTTTCTGTTTGGAAAAGTACTAATAAACCTTCACTATTATATTAAGCAAAATGTGTAAAACTAACTATGGCTTCAAATATCGGAACAAAAATGACAAACTTGAGATAAAGTAAAAATTAAAAACTGAACAATTTATAGAAAAACTTAGTTTTTAAGCAAAAAAACTGCAAAACTGCGCTATGCGTAAAACAACTGTTAAAATCAGTTAAAACTGCACATTTGGCAACGCTGAATACATTAATTTAAAATATGTTTGTTCTTTTCATATTTACTGTTTTTCTTAATTTCTTCGCTGATACTTTCATTTGAGTTTTGAATAAGAATATCCTCGGTTGTTTCAAGTGTGTTTTTATTTTTATAATAATTAAAGATATATTAAAGTGAACAGTTAAGCAGCTCTGGGTTGAATAACAGCTCTCGCGTCATCGTAATTATTTTTTAAGTGCGGTCAGGCTTGTGTGTATTCGTTGGCCTTTGAGAGTTTTTTGTCTCGCTCGCACTGTTTGACTGATCTGCCACGGATAACCATATAATCTTGCGGTTCTTTTGTGGAATTTCTTTGACAACCACGTTGCTACTTCCAATGTGAAGGCATAAGTCAAGTACAGTCAGTCAGAAAACTTTTTTAAAATACTGTTAATAACATCTTGGGCATATGGTCTAGTTTCTTCGCCCATATTTGTGCAACCCATATTATGAAAGCTTACGTTGTATAATATGTATCAATAAATAAATAAATAAATATATATTAAAGTGAAGTCAATATTAATTTAATGTTTTTGGCATTTTGCATCAAATATTTATTGAATTATTAGAAAAAATGATTTTGATATTTGAATACGAAAATCGTTGATTCAACAAAAAATTCATTTGAATTTTCTGTGATGAAAATTTTTGCATTATTGATAAACAAAATTGTATGCACGTTTTTTGAAAATAGAGTCAATAAAGAAATACATATAATGAATCAAAGAAAAAAGTTGTTTACTGAAATTTTATTTTCAATGATAGTTGCGTTTGTGTGGGCGTGTGGACGAATGTCACATTTTTAAACAGATTTTTGTTTGTTTTTGCTTGGCTGTGATTAAAATTGAATGTGTTTGCGATGAGTGGAACCGGCAATCTCTTGAGTAATAGACGAACGAACTTACCACTCAGCTACAGAGCTAATTGTTTTTGGATACGCAAATAATGAATACAGGCAAAACATGATTTCTTATGTTTCTTCTACATGTGCGCATTGCGTTGATATAGTTTAAAAAAAAAACTTTGTTGAGTAAAAAAAACAAGCCACGACGCTTTTCGTGGCTTCTTGTCGAAATTCACACGTATACAACACGAGCAACCAAAATAAACAACAACAATAGCAGATGACCGCATTGAATAAATCAACAAGTAAGAGAAACACCAACACAAACAAGTTAAATTAAATCCAGGCTGTTAAAACTGGCACTAGAGTGCCGAACATCAATCGGCTTTTTATACAAATGAATACACATACGCTTATACATTAGTCTCGGTTTTCTCTCTGTGGGCAGCTCTGAATTAAATGATATTTTAAAATACGCGGTACTGATAAATACAATATTGAAGTTAATGACAAATATTATTGAAATTAAGGGCCTGTCCCACGATGTCACCAACGTCCGACTTGTCGCACACTTACATTCAAAACAAAAACAAATTTTAAAATTTTGTTGTTGTTTCCAATATAACTGTGCGACAAGTCGAACGTTGGAGACATCGTGGAACAGGCCTTAAATATTTTTTTCCAATATCATGGTTTTGTTGAAAATAATTCTTGTCTATTTTTTCGGTGTAAAAAGCTTTAAAAATTATTTAATTCTTATAATTGATTGCATTTTTCATAGAACTATCCATTCAAAGTTCTTGCAGCACAATTTTGTGCACACCAAAGATAGAAGCGATAGACGATTAAAGCTTAAATTAGACGTGACATAGCCATAACGCCATAACCACAACCAAACCAAAATTCAATTGGTTTCTATGGTGAGAGTTATGGCATAATGGCGAGTCACATATAATCGAATACAGTGTTGCCCATTGGTTTGGTTCGAACGGCTGCTCTCTATGGCTATGGCTATGTCACGTCTGATTGAGCCTTAAAAAAGCAAAATTCAACATAGTAATCATAAATTTTCTATATATAGAGACTAGTTGCATCTAAAGACATAAAACATTCTTTAATCAATTAATGAAGAAAAAATATTTTATTAATAAGTATTAAAAAATTTAATTTTTTTTCATATTTAACTTGCAAAATAAAAAGCATATTGTGTATGGTACGATTCTCCAAATTATTGCCGAAAGATTATTTTACAGCTCTCCAAATGGCTCACATAAGATTAACGTTGAAGAGCCTCATAGGATTCACAATATTCTTCAAAAACGAGTTGTAAGATAATCTCTAGATAAATCTCAAATGATTGCATCTACGACTAATAAAAGCGTCTTCTGCGGCTCTTGTATACGAATCATCTTCCAGTGTGAAGGATCTTTCACGATTAAAATATGAGCTCGTCTGCGATTGAAAATGCTCTGCATACGATTCACAATAGACTATTCTGCGATTGAAGAGGCTAGCTGGGTAAATGTGTGTTCAGATGTTTGTGTGTATGTACATACATATGTACATATGTATTTATGTACACAAAATATGTAAACATATTGTGTTTATTTATGTGATATGATTTAATGCAAAAATATAATAAAGTTATTACATGATATTTAATAAATATTTATGTATGTGTGTGTTTAAATTGTTAGAACAAACACAAAATGATTTGAAAATTTTCCTCGGGTGACTATGGTCAAGAGCAAGAAATAACTTGCATTATTTATATTTATACTCGTATGTATAAAAAGCGTAAAGAAAAATAAATGTAGTCACTATGTGACATTATAATAGTTGAAAGTAAATATTAGTATTAAGTATAAAACTGTTTGTTGCTAATGATAATAAAAAAAAGGTTATTTCAAAATCCCACAAATTCAAAGAGTAAAAGAAAATGGGTATTTAACACATTGTTTTACTATGTAAATACATATTATGCTAGATATTTACTTTTTAGCTTCAGTTACAAGTTTATGTATTTAGTTTTGTATTTGTCAACTCTTTAGTAAATGTCATGACTGGTCTTAAAATGTGTGAGATACTTAATAAGCTTCTTAAGTAACTTAAGCTTATGGTATATAAAAAGTACACAGTTGCAATGACTTTTCACACAAACTTTTCCCACGCACTCTTTGTGTGTATGTTTAAGAGAGACGAAGTACAAAAATCTATATATATGAAAGAGGATGTGTGCATGTATGTACATATGTATGTATGTAACGTATGGACTCCAAAACGGCTTGGCCGATTTTGATGAAATTTTCAGGGAATCTTTAGAATATTCAGGCGGGTGACACTGTGAAGTCGGATTTTTTATTTTCGGTCTGCGGGCGGAGGGGCGTGGCAAAATCCATTTTTCATATTGCACCAATATATTTATTTATTTTTTTTGCTTTTTTAATTTTATTTGTTTTTTTTTTTTTTGAAAGCTGTTGTCATGTTTTTCAAAACGAGATATCAAACTCTGAAATCGGTTATGTAGTTCCGAAGATATTTACAAAAAAAACCTATTTTAATAATGATCCAATATTAAAATTATAAAATTTTCGAAATGTTGCATTAAAAAACCCAAGTAGTCGGTTTATTTACAAAATATTTACATCATTCGATAACACGATGGGGGTAGCGAAGCACAACGGGTGTAACTTGTTTAATATAAAAAATTAGCTGCATTGGATTTAACATGTCAATCACCTTATCAGCTTATCATTGTCGGTTTAATGGGTGCTTTACTAGTAAAGCCCCGTTCAGACTATTATACAAGTATTAATACTTTCATCACATTTTACGATACAGAAATCTAAATACATTCGTTGCGACTGTCAAAAAAATCTAACGTAAAATCACATACTGTGTTCAGACCATCACACTTCAAAACAAATGTCTAATACAAGTAGAAAACAAAACAGCTGTTCAATAAAAATGTCTGCGTTTTTCACTTACTAGTGGCGGCAAAACGGTTTCATGCAGGCGGGGACGTGCCGACACTTGAAAAAAATTCAGCAGTTAAAAATATTCTATGTAAATAACAGAAAAAATTTAAGAAAATATATTACAAAAACGTTAAAAAATTACGTCAACGAAATATACTTCCATACGATTCACTTATTCAAAATTTTGAGCCGATATACATATGACAAAACATTACATCAATGACGACACGCTATCGGCGGTGAAACAGCCGACTTGGAAGTTTGGTTTGTGTGAAAATGCAACCCTGGTCTAATGAAAAGTATTATCGTTTAGAAAATTTTCTAAAAACGAAAAAGTCTTATGGGATGTCAAAATGTGTATCGTATTATTTGCCACTTTGATGACATTTTGCGTTCAGACTATCACACTTGCACGTATTATTTGAATTTTTGACAAGTATAAATACAAAGTATAATAGTCTGAACGCGGCTTAAGTAATTTTTTTTATTGACTTCTGAGAGATAAAACGAAAGTTTTTTACGAATTTTTGTATCATTGACCAAAAATCATAAGGGATATATATAGGTTTGTCATTCCGTATGTAATTTCTACAATATTAATATGTGACAAATAAATTATATATAAATAATCTGAGTCCTTATGAATTGGGGAGACGAATAAGCGATGTACATCTGTCCATCTGTCTGTACGAAATCGGTTTTCCAAAGCTAGAGACTTCGATCTTAGAGTGATATGTCAGAAATGATCAGAGATAGATTGGCATTGAAAAATCGAAGAGACGGTTTCAGAGCTGGATAATTTGAATTTTATTTTGACATACAAAAGTAAATAGCTTAAACCAATTTTTTTTTTGTCAAATAAACCTATTTTATATTTCAGTAAGAATACAAGTGGTATTAAGCTTCCAAAAAAATCAAAAAGACGAATCCAGGGCTGGAAAACTTGAAATTTTTTTATTTTCTGTTTATATCGTACATATTTTATACTTTTACAAGACACAAATATTTATTAAAAAATCAGGAAACTTTAAGAGGATGATTCCAAGTTTAGGAAACAAACCTACATTTTTTTGGTCTATAAAAGAAAGTAGATTTAATTATTTTTTTTCTTCTTCTTTATAAATTAAATATCTTTTGTATTTTAGGGATAATAGTTTGATATGAAAAACTGGAAAAATAAAAACCACAGCTTCAGACTTGAAAAACTTAAACTTTTTTGATATTAAAGTAACTAAATATCTTATTTCCTTTTTTCCTTGTTCACTTAACATACTTTATGTATTTTTTTAAGAACTAATTTGGTATAAGTAATATAAAAGGATGATTCCAGGGTTGGAAAATTTATTTTTTTTTAGGTCAAATTCATTTTTTATTTTTGTTTACAAATTAAGTATATTTTATGTTTTAGAAAGAAATATCTTGGAATAAAAAATTATAAAAATAAAAAAAAATTGCTCCAGACCTGAAAAATATAAACTCTCTCTGGTAAAAAAGACTAATTAAATAAAACTAATTCTTTCTTTGGTAATTAAATGTATTCTATATTTTAAAAATAAATAAATTAGTATTAAAAGAAAAATCTAAATTATGGTTCCAGGAATGGAAGAAGCAAAAAAATTTTGGTAAAATATAGCCCCAAATAATTTTTTTTTTTTTTTTTTTTTTAGTTAAACATATTTCATGTTTTGGGAATATCTTTACTCAAGATTTTTTTTTTATATTTGTTAAATTTTTAAATGGATATCTGATTTAAGTATAAACCAAGTTTCACAGTTTCAAATCGATGGTCTCTCTTTGACAGCTTGTAACGAGTTCTTATTAATCTTTAGTAAATGGCAATAAAAATAAAATTTATATTTAGTTGAACTGTAGTGAATTTTAATCAGAAATAATTTCTTATTCGGGCTTAAGTTCAGTAATTTCAATTCTTATTGAATGAAATATTTTTATTAATTAATGTGAGTTTCTAAAGAAGAGATGAAAAATTAAACTAGACTTTTAAGCTGGGGGAAATACCGATATTTTTCTGTGCAGCAACGCACTTCATCAGCACCCTAGTCTATCTACTTGGGTAGAGATTGTTATTAACATCAGCTACTTAACGTAAATTCGAATTCACGTCGGTGATGGGTATGTAAGATTCGGCACAGCCAAATATTGCACTCTTACTTGTTTTTAATATGACTTTTTTTAATCAAAAAATACCCATTTTTAGAACAACAACAAAATATTTCTTGTAATGTCTTGAATATTTGTTCTGAATATACTTTATACCAAAAACTAAACTATCACCGATTTTCTACATTTAACTTTAAATAGGCCGTAAAATCAGTTTAAGATGTAAACTCTTAAAACGGCGATAAAGGTGCATCTATTTTTAGTCCCCTCAGTTGGCAAGATATTGTTATCTTTTTGTGTGCTAGACAGTGTTATTCCGTGGCAATTTTTTCAAATATACAACAATCCTTATGAATCGTGAATCCCCACTTATGGTAGAATTAGTCCTTTTGTATCATGTTACTTTTGAAATTTTCATATCGCTTAAATCTGGATCTAGATCAGCTACGTCCAAATAGGCATACTCTGACATTTGCATTTGAGGTAAACAGCTTTGAAAGCTCCTAAATTTTGTTCTTCTTTCTTTGCAAAATAAGAGCAAGCATTGTTGACGCCGAGATCTGATTGGCTGTTGTGATCTCTTATGCTCTTGTCGGTGTGAAAGTGCAAAAGCTCTTTTGCAAAAGTTTGCATATTGTGCATATGTTTGCACATATTTAGATCATTGCATTTATCTTTACTTTATAAGTTGGAGTTTGCCAAGCAAACATCTTTTCTCCGTAATTTTCTACCTCACACGTTTTATTTATGCTACATATTTTTTTTAAAGAGAAGTAACACTCAGACAATTAATGCCTACTATCATTAATAGGTGTTACCTTCTTTAGGAAAGGAATAACGATAGAATACAGGTGGTGAAGGAAGAAATAGAAGAAAGCTTCATTTTTTACAACTCTGCTTTATGCACGTTTTTTTTTTTGCTGCACCTTTTGATGTCAAATGAGGCGTATTAAATTTTGAAGCTGTAGCTAGTTTATTGGTTATTTTACTTTGCCGATGATTTTGCTACACAATACCGACGAAGGTGGGTGCTCTGATGTTACATTAGGATTAGCAACTGCTGAAGTCTGTATAGTTCAGTGAGCAGTGAATATGCCTTCATCACTTGAACTTTCCTACAACTGCTGACACAAAGGGACACTAATGCACATCACAAAAATACGTGGTGTTATTATTTTTAATGACTGTCGGATACAGGAATTAAACCCAGGATCTTTGGTTTTGTAGTCAACGTGCTAACTACTTCAGCCAGCGCCATCCTCAGCTAATCCATCAACTTACGATACGAATAGAATAATTCCTTCTCAAATTTTCAAAGAACAAGATGTTAAATGAAATCGATTTTATTTAAAGCAAAACAATTAAATCTAAATAAATGTGTGCATCACAACTTCTTAAGTTTTTCAAACGATTTCAAATCGAAAAGAATTTGCAACACATACATGCGCATGTACTTTTATAATTACAATTCCCCACCTCAAAAAAATTAAAAGGTAAATAACTTTGTATAAAGTTTTGCCAAATAACCATTCCCTCTAAATACATATATTCCTCCAATATATTTTATCTTAGCATTATTTTATTTAAGAAACATTATGCATAAGATAACGTTTTATCTCCACTTCCAAGCCCCTGAAAAGTTGCGAAGCAACTGCTTTATTCCCTTTCAAGTTCTTTAACAAATTTTCATTACAATTACTTTATACACTCACTGAAATACGCAAATAAATAAATTACTTTCAAAAGTTATTTTAATGTTTATTATCAGACCTTGCCTTTTTTTAATTCAGGTAAAAAACGAATGCTTTAAAACTCTGCTTGCTGTTCTACACATTTCTTATCAAAAAGGTCAAATTAACACTTAAACAACTTTTTGGTAAAATTTTGTTTCATAATGGAAGAAAAGAAAACTTTTAATAATGTTTTTTTTTTCAAGATAAAAGTTACTTGCTTCATCACACCCTTTTTTAATAAGAAATATAAAATTTCTTCTTATATTTAAGTAATTTTATTTCTATAATCTAGATAAATATCTGTTACCAGGTGCTACAAATAAATTGCTAAGCAAGTTTAAATATTTACACTACGCGCTAAAAGAGAACAGTGTGCAATCATGAAATCAAAGTATGTTCTATACATATTGAAGTCCTGCACAAGACCACTTACAAAAGCTTTTAAGACATGAGGGATTCTACAAATGCTTTACTACAGCGAAATCTTCTAAAACAAACGCTAATACTATGTTTAGACGACGAGTTGAATCACATGCTTCGCTCTCTGAATCTTGTTTTTTAATATTGCCGTTTATACGACGCCTTCGTGCTTCGTGTGCAGCGTGCCAATTCAGTGCTTTTCGCACTAGATTTAGTGCTTTTCAATTCATAGCAGTCCGGAATTTTTCAACTAGGTGCTTTTTTTTTAAATACACGAAATTGGTGCTTTTTCACCTTTGACTTTAGTGCTTTTAGTGCGTTTAACAAATCCAATAAATATAAATTTGTGATAGTATGGTGGCTTTACAAAAAACAACAAATAAACATTTTCCACTTTTCGGTCTGATTGTCATAAGTAAAGAACGGAATAAGCTACAGTAAACTTCTTGGTACGCTTTTGTAGAAAATTAAACACTCTATAAAAAAATTTAAAATTAAACTAAATCTGAAATAAAAATATTTTTAATTTCCATTCCATTCACTTATTACAGCTATGGCTAAAATAAATTGAAAAACTTATAAAATTGTTTTATATTTCTCTATTATAACGAAAAACACTTCTTTGGCACTTTTTAAAAGGCCTGTTTGTATTTTGTATGGAACTTGGTAAAATTTTCTGGAATGACATAATATTTCTGTTGGTTTCTTGAAAAATCGTATAAATTTAGGGTAAATTTTATTTGGACTGTAAATAACTTTTGATCCAGCTAACTTATCAAAAAATTTTATGTGACTTTTTCTATAGAACGTTTAATTTTCTACAAAAGCGTACCAAGAAGTTTACTGTAGGACATTCCGTTCTTTACTTATGACAATCAGAATGAATAAAATCAATTTATACCATGTAAATCGTATGGGAAATTGAAAAGTGCGATGCGCACCATCTCACCATCAATATTATGAGCTGATATTTTAACAGGCCTATTTTTTTACCTAAACTAAAGTTTGAAACCTGGTTCTGAGAAAAACAAAGGAATTTTTTTTGAGAACACCCTAATGTACATCCATACATAGTAAATAGTTTTTGTTAATTCATTGACACATACCTACATATTTATACGCATGTACATATACATACATAAATACATACAAATTCTTTCGATTTGTATGCTAATTACACGCAGAATTCATTTTATTTCGATTCTAATTACAATTACTGGAGTTACAGTAACAAATGGATGGGTTTGATATCGACCAAAATCCTACATTTCCACATAAATTTTAATCAAGTGTTTTGATATTTCGTCTATACGGAATGATTTAATTTAGGCACTTATATAAAAGAGTACAAATAAAATTTTAATTGAAATCTTTATCCTTTAAATAAAATTACTTCGTTTCTGAAGTTTAGTTTTATGGATTATATAAGCTTACGAGTTCACTTTATTTTTCCAAAATTTTTATATCAAATATCCCATTACTTAATTGTTTAATTTGCTTTTGTCTTGAACTTAAATTATTTTCCTACTCATATTCTACCTATAACTGAACAAAATCGAAATATGGCTTTATTGCATTTAGTGCTTTTTTTTTTGAAGGCAGAGTGCTTTTTGCTCTGAAAAAGTTGGCATCACTGTTCGTGTGGCATCTTTTTATTTATATTCACACATTCATACATATCATACGCACGCATATTCATACCCAGTGGGAAAAGGTAATGAATAGTAAATTATAAGGTAATGCACATCATGTATAATTTTTCATTTCTGAATTGATTACTGTTAACACAGAACATAGGAATTGTGTTTGATCAAATTACCCTATCGTTTCTAAGGGATGCATTGTTTTGCTTGGAAAATAATACTGTATGTAATTAATGCCTACTTTTCCAGCTGGGTACATACGTATCATATGCACGTATATACATACATACACATAAGCATACATACTTACATACATTCGACTCATTGCGCTGATTTACACGGGCATAATTGTGCTGGCATAACATGCCAGTTTGTAGGTGAGAGAGGCAAAGAGAGTGGTTTTGCGGTTGGCATAACTTTTCAACCAGCTTCAACCCCGCATTAGCAGCATAAAACCAATACACATACAACTTAAAAAACAGCAAATGTTAAATGAATACCAAAAACCCTTACACACACACAGCTGTGTATACGAATACATTTTGTGCCAGATGAATTAGTCTCGTGTAATTTGGAAAAGAACAAAAATTGTACGGCTCAAAAATTGTTCTCGTCTAAACTACCTCATTCAAAATTTTGTTTTTGAAGGCATCCCTATATTTTCTTCTTATTTTTCCTTTTTTTACTATTCATAACTTAATTAAATTTATTTATATTAAACTCACATCTATGTTTTTTTGATTTGTTTTTATTTGTTCAAACCCATACATACACATATACATATTTTATTTTGATAGCTGGTTCAGCTAAACTGCCGTTAAACTGCGATAAAAGTTAGAGAAGATACAAATTTTACGTGCTTCGCAAGTAGATTCATATTGAATCTACTTGATTCGCTCTCATAATTTTGTATGGCGAAGCAAGTTGATTCGCTCATGATTGGGGTGTGAAGCATGAATAGAGAGCGAAGCACGTATCGTGTAAACATACTATAAGCAAGACATTTGTTTAAGTTATTGCAAATATAGGAGTAAAGAAGAAAATACTTCGAAACGGAAAAATTTGTGATGCTCGCTTCTTCATATCCATTCTGCGCACATACAAACGCACACATGCATTGACATTAGTTGTGTGCGCTTGGTTTAAAAAAACACCCTTAGGGCGACTTTTTGGGTTCGAGATTAAGATTAATTTATTTCTCTAATTAGCTAATCCGAAAATTAACTTAATCTCAAATTAATTTAGTTTGACATTTTTGAGTGGTAGTTTAAACTTCTTATTATCTGTAGTGTTGCCATATTGAGGAACAAAATAATGGCAACATTTTCTGTGTAAAAGTCATACATGTTATCAACATACTTTGATTTTTTGTGGGAAGAAGAAGAAACTGCCATGTTTTATTATGTAGAAGTAAAATATTCCGCGTGTTAAAGGAAACAGATAAATAATATAATATATACATATATTTATTTATGTGTTTTAAAATTATTTTATGGTATAATTTTTAAAAAAGTTATATGTTTCACAAGTGTATGTTGTCAATATTAACGAATGATTAAACCACCACGGTCGCCCGCTTAAACTAGCAAGTAAAACCATATAATCGACTACCCAAAACTCACAAATGAAAATTAAAGTTATATTAATCTCTAATCTTGAACTCAAAAAGTCGCCGTTAAACACATAATAGCTTACCATCTACATCTTACACACACACACACTCAAACGTACAATATGAAAAATAACATTTATACACGCATCAACACTACTTCTTTTGATTGTTTGTTACAAACAAGAAGTCTTCACGACATCGCTTGTAAGCACTCATATACACGAACATCAAAACATCCATCGTGCTTCACTTATTAAACGACAGCATTTACTATTGGTTTAGTACAATGGTTACCAAGAAGAGAATATGCTTAAAAGCAGAACAGCACTAATACATGTTTAGTGCTGTTCCACTGAAAAAATCGCCCTTGTAAATGTTTAATTGGGTATATTAAAAATATCTTTATGAGTTAATTTTATATGAATGAACGTTTTTATGTGGTCATGCCTAAGACTGTATGTACTAGTTTTTTTTTTCAATTTCTGGACATCAGCATCTACAAAAGTATTCAAGGCAAATAAAAACTTATTTTCCAGCTCTATATTCCACATATTTTTCTCTTTTCTACATCAATAAAAAGTGCTCTTATAAAGAGATTTAAGCTATATAAATTATTTATATAAATAATATAGAAAAAAAATTGTATAAATAATTTTTGGTAGTGTTTGAATATTCTCGGTGTATTCTCTTTATACAATCTGCTCTTTTTGTGTGTTTTATGATCCTGCTTTAGGTTTTTGTTAATAGTTGTGATGCGTACGTATGCAAAGCAGAATGCTAGCAGAGCCCTCAGGGCAATGGGATGATGGACACTGGTTTAGTATAATACATACCACGAGAATACATTTAAAAAACAAGACGTATTTATATTTCAAGACTATTTACGCAGTTTCCTATAATACGAGTACATATTAATCCCCTAGGAAAATTTTATAAATAAATTTTCAACTCAAGACAACCGTCTGAGTTGTGGAAACAGAGGTAAGTATAAACGCTATTCTGTTGCAACAAAATCAAAGCTCAAAAAAGTGACAAGGTTGATGTAACAAATTCGAGTTTTTAGTTTTACTGTTAAAAATAAGTTATTGTTGCGATTCGGTTACAGAAACTATTTTTGTTGGTTAATCTAACTAACTTAACTTGTTAATATTCAAACCAGCTAATTCAAATGTCATCGTACTTCTTGTTAGTTACAGTTTTTACCTTCTTTATATTAACTTTATGAAGTTTAAATTATTAGTCTCACTGTAGCATTCGAGTTTCTAAAGGTGGATTCACCCATTATTTCCGAACAAAATTTTTGTCCAGACAAAAATTTGTTTACTGAGAGTTTTCTGCAGCACGATTCATTCATTTCGAACATTTTGTCTGGAAAATCAAAGCTACCATATGAAAAACGTGTATAAACGATGTGTATTAATTTTATAAGTGGCAGCACAGCGGCAAATGATTACAATTCGCTGTGTATTTTTAATTGTTTAATGCAATTCTTTCGTCCAGCTCCACATGTATATGTTTTATTTTCCAATTTTATTTTATTTCTATTATAATTAATACAAGTATACTCTGTGTTTTTATTATTCATATAACATGATGTGGTCAGGTCAGTTCAACTTTGGCTGAAAAAATAAAATACTTGGCAGCTCAGTTCAGTTTTATCCGGACAAAATATAAAATTAAACCAATTCAAGCTGAGAGTTGTTCGTAAAAAATAGTTTCTCTCTCTTAAGAAGAGAGACATCAAACTACATATAAAAAAAATTTTGTCCGGACAAAAATTTTGTTCGGAAACAATGGGTGAATCCAGCTTAAAAGTGTTTGCTTTCAAATATGAATTTGGAAGACGAGCTTAAACTCCTTTCATGTGGTAAAAGGCCGTGTGAGTTTTGAGAGTTTATAAAAAATTTTTTTAAGACAATAACAATTCATCAGATCAGGGTTGTATTTTTCGTAGATCGGGCGATTGTGTAGGATAGGAATTTTACGAAAAGAGTGCAGCATTAAAACATCAAATTTGTGCCAAGAATGAAAGTGATGAATAAACGGTTCCTTGGGTAGTGAGATACTAGAAACATAGCAAAGATTTTGAGTGGGCTTTCTTTGGAATGGATTGTGATTGTCTGAATGGAGTAGATAGTGAATAGTTCTCCATACAATGGTTGTCTTAACAAATTTTGTGAATTAGAATTTAAATTTAATATAACCGCAGCTCTCATATTAGTTTATTTATTCTTAACTGATTCACATTAGCCATTTTAACCAACTTAAATGGTTGGAGCAATCTTATTAGAAGTAGTTTTGCTAGATTAACTCGTAACTTTTTTTATGTTGGTATTACCAAAATGTATTTCTTCCACTTTATTTTCTAAGCAAAAGGAGGGTGGCACTGCCCAGCAAAAAATTACACATTACCATTAGAACTACTTGCCATATACTGACTTACTTTTCTGATTGCCAATTTTCATTACTCGCTTACAAATCACATTACCTAAAATTAAAAAAAAAAATGACGTGCAAGTTGCTAAATGAAGAGAATGATTTTTTTAGAAGAAATAGATTACGTTGACAAATAAATAAAAAAGTAAGTGCTTTTCAAGAATCGATTATTTTAGTCTCACGCCTTGTTAAAATTACTAAGTTGGTAATCCGGTAAGGAAGTGCTTCCACCAAAAATGCTTAATTCCAAACTCGATTACCTTTTTTGAAATTTTTTGCTGAGTGCAATAGAGAAACACACTTTTATTTTTTCCCAAATATTATTGTTATTTATATTTAGTAGAGAAATGTAGGAAGATTAAAATAAATGACTTCGTTAAAACAAATAAACTTTTTTAATTTCAAAGTTCATTGGATTAAATCCTCATGAAAAGTTCATTTACTTGTACTGGTTTTCAATACAAGTTAAGAAACAATAACAAAACTTTTTATTGTCAATACCTTAATATTGTTTTCTATTTATTAAGGATGGTGAACTTGTAGAAATGAAATATGCACAGAAAATGTTAAAGACAAGAAGGGATCTGATTTGTTTTTGGGATTTAAAATGTTAACAGGACACTTAAAATATTTTGAATACATTTTTAAATGTTATTTATTAAGTGACCTGAATACATTAAAACTATATAGATCCTTTAGTGATTTCTGCAAATGAGTTGCTATGATATTGAGATTTAAATAAAAAATATGAGGATCACATCCATATGATCATGGTTCTTTTCAAATCACTAATGAAATGATTATAAAAATATTGATAGCCCTATTAAAAAATGTATATATGTGAAAAACCATTCTGATAAATAATCAGGAATAGCGCATAATTATCTGAAAGCCATTAAAAAATTTATGTTGCAGGTTTTTATCGTAAAAGTCAGGGATTCTCGCGCGATATTTTTGCCGAGAACTTGTAACGAGTATATCACGCATACATACATATATTTTAAAATAAATTAATACTTTGTCTCACTCTGCATTAATAATTGTCTCACTCTGCATTACTTTCTGCTAACTTAAAGTTGATTTTTTTTTAAATCAACTGGTAGTCAGTAAATTAAAAAATTTTTTCTGGGGTTCGAAAATGTATTATCACACGTTGTGTACTCAACAGGCTACCACTCAGCAAAGATACCATCTAAAATAACAACAGAAAAATCTTCTATATATATAAAAGAGGATGTGTGTATGTATGTATGTATGTATGTATGTATGTAACGTATAGTCTCCAAAACAGCTGGGCCGATTTTGATGAAATTTTCAGGGAATCTTCAGAATATTCAGGCGGATGACACTGGGAAGTTTGATTTTTGATTTTTGGTCTGAAGGCGGAGGAGCGTGGCAAAATCCATTTTTCATATTGCACCACCAATGCCATATGTATATATTAATTTTTTTTTTTGCATTTTTTTTTTAAGCTGTTGTCATGTTTTTTAAAACGAGATATCAAATCGATTATGTAGTTCCGAAGATATTTACAAAAAATCTATTTGAATACTGATTCAAAATCAAAATTTTAAAGCTTTCGAAATGTTGCATTAAAAAATCCGAGTTTTCGGTTTATTTACAAAATATTTACATCATTCGATAACACGATGGGGGTAGCGAAGCACACCGGGTTTAGCTAGTATTACTATAAAACTGAAATGAGTTTCAAAGTAGCTGAGAATAAATTTGTTGGCTCTCATCAAATTCAATTACGTACTCAACTTAAGAATTTATTTTGGGTATGTTCTGGATGACATTGCAGTTAGCTTTTAGTCAGTCTAAGAAAATTTAACTATGAGTTAACTATTTTTGTGGTCAACCACACATTCTCCAACAGGGTTGTATTACCTACATACATACGAGTATAATGAATAAGAATCCCTGTAGGAAACGTATCACCACTTTTGTCGACTATTTTGGTGACATTTTCAATGGAACATCTACATATTAATGTTGTTTTCAATGCGTCATGAAAACGTTTAGTGTTTATAAAAATTAGTTTCAGAAATCAAATTAAAAGGTTAATACCATAGCTGTTATAGTAATGATTAGTAATCGTACTGATTACTAATTTCATTACTTTTTTTTGAAAGGTGAAGTAATGATTAAATTACGATTATATTCAGTTTCGAACGATTACTAATTGATTAGGATTACTAATAATGGAAAATTAATCTGAATTACTTGAAATTCCAAAAAATAATCAAAAACAATAAAATGTAATTAAAAAATAATCCTATTACTTTTAAAGATTACTTTTAATTCTTTTTGATTATTTATTAATAATCAAAAGTAATCTTTGAAAGTAGTCGAATTATTTTTTGATTACTTTTGATTCTTTCTGATTATTTGTTGTAATTTCTAGTAATTCAGATTACTTTTCGATTATTAGTAATCGTAATCAATTATTAGTCAGAAAATTTTTTAAAGGGAATTATATAATCAGTACAATTCTCTTTAAAATGTAATCTAATTGATTCCTAATCGTAATTGAAATTTAACAGCTCTGGTTAATACCTATAAATGTATTGAACAATTACTCTCATATTTATAAAAAAAATAAAATGAATTTGAAATTCATTTTAGGAAAATTTTGTATAGAAAATTTGAAATAAACTACATTTCAAATTCGATTAAAACTTATATTTTATAAATATATTATATTTATATTTTATATAAATATATTATATTTATATTTTATAAAATAAAAAATATGAAACTTATGGAAATTTTTTTATCCTGTGAAAGATTTTGTACCATCAGTTAAAGATTGGTCACACTTTCAGATCCATACGTAAGTGTTTGATCTTATTTATTCAGCGAAACATACAATTTAAATTAATGAGTACAGTTTTACTACGGGCAATCTTGCCATTGACATTTTCGCCATATGGTCCCACAAGAACTACCTAGTCAGTATTGACGCAGTTCACTGGTAGATTTCGTAGGACGAGCCTGTCAATAGTAGATAGCATTGGTTGGGGTATAATTTCTCTGTAGTACTGCTGACACCGTCACTAGGTAATCAGTATAATTTTACTATTGACATTTCCTGCGGGGAGTAAAAATAAACAGCTACAACAACAACAATATATATCAAGTATACTCAGTAACGATATTTAAAACAAAGAAACAAACAACAACAACACACACACACACACATGTACTACTGCAGATAGCAAACAAGTAAGGAACAAACCATACAAAAAATATGCATGATAAGCATGGAACTCTCGTTTAGTATAAAATATTATTTCCATAAAAGTACTTTTATACTAAGTTTGGATGCAATGGAGGCAATCAATCAACAATCAACAAGACAAGAATTTGCGGTTTGTGTGTTCTGGGAGCGTGATGGAGAGTATATAAAGTGTGTCATGGGTATATTGTATACTAGTCTCCTGCACAAGATATGAGGGATTTTTCAAATGCTTTACTACAGAGAAATCTTATAAAACAAACGTTAACAACATTGTTTGCAAGAAATTTGTTTGAGTATTGTAAGTATGAGAGTAAAGAAGAAAACACTTCGTGACTGAAGAATTTGTGATACTTGCTTCTTTCTACGCATGAGCGCGTGTACAAACGTCATGCATATATGTGTGTATAATTTTTTATTTTTCTGCGCACATGCAAAGGCACACACATGCATTAACATTAGTTGTATGCGATTAACCACATAATAGCTTACCATCTACATATTACACACACACATAAACGTACAATATGAAAAATAACAAGCATACACTAATTAACAGTACTTCTTTTGAGTGTTGGTTACAAACAAGCTGTCTTGCGACATCGCTTGTTACAGCTGATATACACATACACCAATACATCCATCGTGCTTCGCTTATAAAGGGTGTTTTTTATTGAGGTATAGAACTTTAAGTTGGCATCACTTTTTTAACTGGCGGCCATTTTGTCAGCTGTCAAGTGATTAATATTTAGTTTGGTTTGCCATTTCATCATGAAAAGGTTGACAAAAGAACAACGCTTGCAAATCGTGCAAATTTATTTCGAAAATAATGGTTCAGTTCGCGAAGTTTACCGCAAGCTCCGTCCATTTTATGGTCGACATAATCGTCCATCAGAGCAATTAATTCGGTTAACCATGGATCGTTTTCGCACTACGTTTACTCTATGTGATAATACGCATCCGCAGAGACGTCGAACAGTGCGCACCGAAGAAACAATTGCCGCTGTAGAGCAAAGTGTTGAAGAGGACCCGAATGAATCGATTCGCCACCGTGCACAGCAATTGGAGCTTTGTCCATCAAATTTTGTTCCCGAATTGGATGGCATGAATGTGGATGAGTTGTGGTTCCAACAAGACGGCGCTACATGCCACACAGCGCACGTCACAATCGATTTATTGAAGGAAACATTCGATGAGCGCATAATTTCGCGGAATGGACCTGTCAATTGGCCACCAAGATCGTGTGATTTGACACCATTGGATTATTTTCTTTGGGGATATGTGAAGTCGCTCGTCTACGCCAACAAACCAGAAACCTTAGGGGACTTGGAAGCCAACATTCGTGGCGTTATTACCAACATACGGCCCCATATGCTCGAAAAAGTGGTTGAAAATTGGACCTGTAAAGCCAATTCGGCTTTATTCGAGCCAGCCGCGGCGGCCACATGCCCGAAATCATATTTAAACATTAATGGCATAAAATTATCCTTCCAATAAAGCCAAATTGATGGACATTAAAACGATTTTCTTGTGTTTTATTTCAATTCGAAGTTCTATACCTCTAAAAAAAACACCCCTTAGTATGACAGCATTTATTATTGGTTTAGTAAAATACATGCGACGTGAATACATTTAAAAATCATGACTTTTTACATTTCAAGACTGTTTACGCAGCTCTCTATTGTATACCATCTTGCACAGTGGCTTCGGCTAACTGATTCGTCCTAGCGAGTTTGGTTGACTGTTTCCCCACAGCGGCTTCAGTTGATTGTTTTCCATAGCGGCTTTGGCTGACTGTTTCGAAAAAGTGACTTCGGTGGACTCTTTTCCACAGCGGCTTCGGATGACTGTTTACTTAGCATAAGATTATATAGATTTAAGCATAGTAAGTTAAGAAATATTTTAGGTATTTTGATAACCACGAGTGTCATGCACCTACTTTCGACGTCATGGTAGGTGCGAGCTATGCCCCAAAATACGATAACCGTAACTTTATCCGCCACTACCCTGACGAGGATAGCTTTAAAAAGACAGATACATATTACTCTCGATTACCACTGATTGAATGTTATCTTCATTTAAGCTATTTTTATATTAGATACGACTTTATTAAAATTGTAAATAAGGATAAAAGTATATTTTAATCCCCAGAAAGGGCAAATACTTAAGGTTTGTGGATACATTAATAAATCCTGGACATGGCTAAGCTATCCAAGCCGACGATAAAACCATGTTACAAACTTTGTGCGGGATTTTCAGGGAATTAGTTTGTTTTTGTGATATAAATAAAGCAAGTTAAATATTTTTCTTTCTTTTGTTTTTATAACTCAGGATTTATATTCATGAAAAGGTTTTAGCCTAAAAGTCCTGTAAAAAAATTCTGTTTTAGCGACAACTCAACTGAAGTTAAATAAAAAAAAGGTATGAATAAGAATATGACATCCATATATCTAGCGATGATGTCAATGACATGGAAAGTGAAACGTTTCAATTGAAGAAAAATTATGAAACCATTTAAGATCAAACATTAAAATTTAAAAAATATGAAGACTTAACAAAATATTATTATAAAGACTGGCCAAGTATTACAAAATTTCTCTTCAACTAGTGAGAAAAAATCTGTTACTTTTAAAGAATGCAATTTATCTAAAATAAAAAATAGCAACTTATTTTTATCATTACGCGAAAGTACTTATTCTAGTTCTTTCCAGTTAATAATGAAATATATTTAAAGAAAAATTTATTGATCGTGAAATGAGCTTCGGAGACAATGAAATAACTTTGGTTTACCATAATTATTATTACAAAATTTAAGTATTTTCGCATACTCTTCAATATACATATTCACATATTTTCTTTGTAAAGTTATGATTTTTATCAATCCAAAAAAAAGTACAAGTTTTATAGTTTTGTAACAAAATTCTATTTATTTTTATTAGAAAAAATTTCCAATTAAATTTTGTATAATTTTAGCTAAAAAGTAATTTACAAAATTTTGCATACTTGTAAGCAAAAAAATAACCCATTAAATTTTGAATACTTTTAGGCAATCAGTAATTTATTAACTTTTGGATGTTTGTAGAGAAAAAGTATAAGGTATCGGATACTACCTGAACTTCTCAAACAAAAATAATTAGTTATTCAGTCAAATTGTAAGTATTTACGACTGGAGAGTACATAGACTTTTTTACATTCTAGTAGGCACACTGGTATATTATCAAAAAAAAATCTATAAAATATCAAAAAACTTATGATATACTTATCTTTTGACCATAAACCTAGTTACTGTAGAAAATGAACTGCTTTACAATTTCCTTAGTTAGTTCAATTTGAATCCTAAAATTGTATAAGATTTACCTTTAATTTTTTTTTTCATGACAAATAAAAGATCTTTCAATTTAGTTAAACTTTTTTATTGACTCGATTAATGATACGGAAAACAAAACAATCAAACATGTTTTCATTAAATTAGGGACTTAATGCAAACATGGTTGAGTTGTTAAAGTGGCTAAATTTCTTATTATTCACAAGTTCAGTCAATGTTGATTGAAACAAGAATAAAATATGTATGACTGTAGTCATAAATTCTTGCGTACATACATACATTTATATTAAAGAGTCTATCAATGGAGACCCATGAACTTTGGCAGTTGATAGCTGGCAAAATTGTGGAAATCACCATGACCTGGTATTGCGTTGAGCAAATGGTAAAATTTTCTTTTCTGTTCGGGCAACGTTCCGTGCGCCTCACTCATTTTATGGCAGCGATCGCTATTAATTTATATTTACTCAAGAGGACTGTGCGCCGTCTGACGGCTTCACATAAAGGAAATGTAAACTTACCGCCAAGATCATGCGATTCAACACCGGTCGAATTTTTCCTGTGGGGTTTTCTTAACTCACAGATCTGTGCAAATGTGACACAAACCATAGCAGCCCTCAATTTAAACATAACCTCCCGCTCAAATTCAGACCAATTAATGCAACAGAGACATGAAAATTTGGATATTACAAATGCGTGCCATCCAGCGAAACTGCGGCGGACATTGTCACGATTTTATAAACCACACATAATAGCATCGGTGGGCCTTTCAAACGAATAAAAAATTTAACCATACCCAATTTTTAAGTAAATGTAAATTTAAAGATATGAAGCGCTTAATGTAATACCCTTTATTTCATGGCTATCATGCGTGAAGAAAGTTCTATGGAACAAAAACCTTTTGCTATCCTTTAAAGTTAAATTTTTCTGTGAACTTGTATGAAAGATGAGCTCTTCGTAATCCATTACGTGTCTTGTTCCCTAATTTCCACAGCCCCTTACTCTTATAAAGACACTTCTGTGTACGTGCTAAATTAAAGAAAGTGGAAATGATGTTCATTCCTTCAATTGTACGAGTACAACGTTATTAATTTTATTTCCATTTGGTTAAGCAGAGATTGGCAAACTTTTTTTGAATATTTACGGTTATTGCTTTAATAAGAAAAATTAACCTAGAAGTTCATGTCGTCGAAACATCAATTTCAAATTTAAATCTTATAATTTAAATTAAAGTCTACAGTTTTGGCTATAAGTTTTTAAACATTTTTGTTAACATATTTGGGAATCACAGAAAGCTTACTATAAACTAATGAAAAATGAGAGTTGGCAACCGGAATTTCTGAGTTGCTAAAAAGAACTAATTGCCTAATAAAAATTATAGTTTTAATTATAGTTTTAATCGAAGTTTGATTTCAGTCCATAATCATCCTATAAATAACTGAAGTTATGAAATTTTAAGGTATATTTTCCACATGCGATTTAAAAACACATAGTAGTTCGGTTACCATTCATAATTCGATTATGGATGGTAACCAAACTATAGCTGCGTTACCACTTACTTAAAACTGTACTACCGACATCAAATGGCAAATAACAGCCTTTATTTGCAGTTTGATATTTCTATTGAACTTTTTCTTAAAATTAATATTTTACTTGTAAATAAAAATAGTAATAATATACTACTCGTTTCTTCTATCGACTACTAAAAAAAAGGAGAAGGTTATTAATTAAACTGTTTTCTTGGTTATGTTACTAAATTAGTCGGTACATTTGAGACCGATTGTAAAAATTCTTTTTTGATTGATAGAGTATAGATTTTATTTAGTCCCATTGTAAAAAAAAAAAAGTGCAACAACACGCCCACGTATTTGATTGCTTCAAAACTTAATCAACTCGTAACGGCACAACCTCGAATTCGAATAAAATGGGCGGAGCAATGCCAAACAATTCTTTCTATTATATTTTACATGCTTCTATTTGGCCAATTTTTACGAAACTTGGCACACACCCTAAGCTTAAAAAACACAATCTTGGACTCAAAAAAAGGCTCGGGACAAATTCTATTAAATTTTAATACTTTATTTTACGTGATTGTACTTTTCTACAGCCTTATTTATAAAACTTATTAAGACTTAATAATAAAGAATTTTTAAAACAAATTTTCATAAAAAATTTTTCCTAAAAAGCCTTTATAAAGAATTAATAATTTTTATAAATAAGGCTGCTAATTTTAAGAAAACTTAGCACGCACCTTGAAAAGACATAAACTTCAATTCAAAAAAAGCGGGCGGGCCACACCCATTAAAATTTAATATTATATTTCACTAGAGATATGTGTTTAATAGATTTTTACGAAACTTGGCAAATACCTTGAGCCCTGGAAAACATTTGATCTTGTACATGAAAGGTTAAACTATATACTTTTTCTGTTGCTACGAAACTTAGCAAAACGACATAATTTTGTGCTTAAAGAATTAAATATTAATACACAACTTCACGTTCTTCTACCTGCCACATTTTTCCGAAATTTATCACATACCTTGAGATTGAAAAGTGACGCGATCTTGAATTTAGAACAGTGGGCGTACATTAATATTTGTCAAATTGGGAGCGACTACTTCCCTTAAAATATAAACTTGGCACTGAAAATATGAAAATAAATATTTTTTATATAAACCGACTTCAAAAAAGATCACTAAAAAGTTAAAAATATTTTATATTCAGTCAGCCCCTCATGCTCCCATTGGGACTTATATATAAATAATACATTTTTATATTTCGAATAGCATTGCATATAGCACATATAAAAAAAATATTTTATTTAAGTGAATCTAAACTAATTTTAGCTTTTTAAGCCCAGTACGGAGGGAGTTCTTATGGAATTTCACGCTTGTAAATTTAAATTTATTTCTACACGGAAAAATAAGCGTGTAGAATTATGTTGGCATGCACACACACAAATTCATTTATTTTTGAATTTACAACAAACAAAAACACACAAATTAATTATAATTTGATTGGAAATTGGAAATATCAAAAATTTCGTGACCAAACAATTGTATGAACATTAATTTTTGTTCCACTTGACTGAAAAAAGTTTCCACTTGTATAAATAGCATCGCTAAGATAGGCAACAATAAATTTAAAAAATTCCGTGTACTTTTTTCTTTTTTGAAAGTCCGTACCAGCAAATGGAAATTTCTTATGAAATTTGCCAACCTGAATTTCCCGATTTTTTTTACATTTAAAGCCCGGTACGGAGTTGTTACGGAATTTCACGTTTGTAAATTTACATTTATTTCTACACGGAAAAATAATTGTGTAGGCTTTTGTGGAGAATTATGTTTGCATACACAAAAATTCATTTATTTTTCAATTTAAAACACACAAAAACACTAAAAATTAATCATAAATTGATCAAAATTAAAAATGTCAAAAATTCTGTGACCAAACAATTGTTTGAACATTAATTTTTGTTTCAATTCACAGAAAAAAGTCTCCTTATATTTATAACATCCCTAAGATTGGCAATAAATATCAAAAATTCCGTGAATTTTCTTTTGAAACTCCGTACTAGCAAATGGAAATTTCTTTATGAAATTTACCAACCTGAATTTCCGTAATTTATTTTACATACAGTTTGTATGAGAACCTGAAATTCCGTGTGAACTCTGTACCAGGCTTAAATTCCGTATGAACTCCGTACCAGGCTGTAGTGCTTATTTTTAATTCGGTTTAATTTTATTTTAAATAATATTTTTTAAAACCAATATCATATTTAAAATAACAAAAATTCAAAATTTTAAAAACCCCCGACTTTTTTCAGAAAATATGTTATATCTTCTAAACGGCTGGACCGATTTTCTTCGAGCATAGCTAAGAACCCTCTCGATCAAGTCATCTTTCGGTCCAGCCGTTTGGCCTGTACGTGGACACGGACAGACACACAGATACACAGACACACAGATACACAGACACACAGACACACACTACAAACTTATAACACCCCTTTTTTAGTCGGGGGTCAATAAAATAGTTTGATATCTAATATAACTATTAGGGCCATTATTACAACTTAAAGATAGTTAAAAGTAGGATTTTATCGGACGTATAAAAACTTTATCATTTGCAAAATTTTACTTTAACCTTAAGTGAGCGATAAATTACGGACAAGTTTATCCTACCTGGTAAGTTAAATCCAATTTGCAATAATGTAAAGCTTTTTATATGTCCGATAAAATCCTACTTTTAACTATTTTTAAGTTGTAATAATGGCCCTTAGTTTCATAAATATTTATTCCCTAAAATATTCAATTGTCCTTGGGTATGGACACCAAACACTTTGGCGACCGCTGAGCTAAATGACAAAACATAAGCAAATACTACAAAGCACTACTTCAAAAATTATTTCTTTTATGTTTCTGTATTTTTAAATTTTTTTAAAGACGAAGACATTTACCTCGGATTTTATTTCCAAACTGTTATTTTTTTAAGGAAAAAAAATTTGGTTTATTTGAATGTCACAGAAAAGGATATGAATATTTTCTGCGTATGAACTTAAAATAGAGAAAATTTTGTCAGTTGAAATCAAAAGAAACAACGACTGGTAGTTATTGTAGTCACCATGCTTGCCAGATTTGTCGATTTATTGAACGAATTTAACAGGCAAAAATAATCTTTTACAGCCTGTTTTTAGAAAACATAAGCCCTTTCGGTTTTATGTTTCGTTTGTAAACGATAACGTTTAAAATTTGATTTTTATAAAACATATTCTAAAGCTTTCGTTTTGACATAAAAAGAGCTTTTTAGGTATAACGTAAAAATCACACTCACAAAATTATTACAGTGAAGTAATACAAAAAATAATATCTATTTAAAAAAAAATTCTGTGAAAAATTTTAAACAAAATTCATTTCAAATTAATTTTAAATTTTATCAATAACGGGGTAAGCAATTTAATTTTTAATTGATTTTAGCATTCAATTGGAAATCAATTTACCCATTAAAACAGGTTTTCATGGCATTTCGTATTTTCCGTTGTTTGTTAGAACTAACTTTGTTTTTTTTCTATAACCTTTATATTATTTTGACTCAATACTTAAATTTTTTTGTAATATGTTTGACAGTGAAATTGTGGAAAATTAAGCAAAAATTATCTGTTTATACTGAATTTAGTCTTGAGTCTTTCACAGAAAAATTAGAGAAGCAAGAGGAACATCTTTGCTTTGTACGGAAGTCAAGATTCGTTCTTGTGAAAGTTAAATCAATCCGCTTATAGAAAAAACCATTTAGATTTTTTCGTTTATTTAATTTATCGTAATTTATAGTAAAAAATAAAAGGAAAAAATAGTTTTTCACTGTTTTAAGTCAGTTCAGATTCTAACATTAAAAATTAAATAAATTTTCGTTAAAGTCAATTGAAAAATATGTAGACTGATTTTTAATTAATTTTACATAAAAAATTTTATGAGTGTGAAAAACTGAAAGCTCTTTTCTTGTCACACACATAAAAATAAATAAATGTTTTAAAAACGAAAACATGGTATCATTCGTTATTTTAAAGAACGTATACACTTATTCATTTTCGAAAAACAGGCTGTTAATTTATGTACTTCTTAAAACATTTACCCCCTTATGCAAAAAAATATTTTACTTTAGCTTTAAAGTTCATAGTAGTTGATAAGCACTTTAAGGCTAACATAGCTTTATTAAAAAATCATATGCAAAAGACAACTTTAAATATTTTGTGATTTAATAATAAATACTGGTAACACCACCGTGTTCAACAACCACTTCACAGCTTTGATGTACAAAATTGAATACAATTTCATTCGGGTATTCAAATATTTTTTTTTATTTTATTAAATAAATTTTTATTATCTTGAAGTAAAGCAACCTAATTTAAAAAATATGAGCTTCTGACTTAATAGGAAAACAGATAAGCACAACCATGAAGTAAAAGTAAAAAAATGTGAAAAATTATCACAATTTGTTTTATTCGAATGAAACGAGTATTTGAATATCCAGCTTTTTTCGATTTGTTTTGATTGTATGTACATCACTAAAACATTCTTGTATAATTTTATTTATTTTAATATTTTTTTATGGATTTTGCTATGTATTTTGAAGCAGTTGGATAATTTAATGATGCCTCCCATTACATGACAGAAATAATATATTTAAGATAAGAGCAGGCACTTCTAGCTTCATTTTCAGATGTAACATGAATCAGTATGTGCTATATTAGTAAAAATATTTGAGGTACAAAATACGCATTTTGGAAATATCAACTTAAAGTAGTCTTAACAAACGTGGGTGCCTACTTTAGAATTTTTATACAATAATTTTTTTAGAATACAACTTTACTTAACATTGCTTGGCAAAGCTTTATTAAGTTTTTTTGCATAAGACCCTTAATCATTTTTTTAGACGTAACAAATCCAAAAAATCAAAAAATTATCCAAAACTTGTTTCTTTAGTATCTTTGTCATCAGATTTATCAAACAGATGCTCATTGAACTTTCTGCTTCAAAAATATTGCTTATTGATATATTTTTAGAGTCAAAATTACTATATTTACAATTCTAGGAAATCACGCTTGAAAAAACTGCAAAACGAGATATGAAAACCTAAATAAAACCTAGAAATTAATTTTAACAAAACCTTTTTTAACAAATAGCGACGACTGGAAACCTAATGTTGTGTTCGCATGTGGATCTGTTCTGTCTTGGTTTTAATGAACGAGGGTATTTTAATCTTAGGCTTACGCAACTCCAGTATTGAAGCTTCCAAAAAGTCTTAACTGTATGAAAGAGATAAGGAAGTTTTTTTAAACTTACAATTTAATATTATAATATATATGTTTGGAACATATTTAGGCTTTATCGGCTGTATTCTAAAAAATTAATATGTATTTCAAGTGTACTTTAGTTAAAATTTGTATGAAAATTTTGTTTTGTATACATACACTTCAAACTAAAATTATTTTTTATAATACAGAAGTAAAAGTATAATTTATTATTGCAACGAACTTTTTTAACAAGTTTGACGCTTTCATCATAATTTCATCTGGCAACATTGATTCTAACTGCTGCTTCTGCTGCTGCGGCTACTGCTGCTGCCTCTGTTTCCAGGCCAAATAATTTTTTTTTTTTTGACTAAAATTCTTCTCCCTTGCTACTTATTTAACATAATTATGTAAATAGATGCAAAAAATTTAAATTATACACTTTTTATTGCTTGAATTTCTTTTTATTTGCTTTATTTGATTTTTATTTATTTATTTATTTATACATATTTATTTTGTGATGGTTTGCTTTCAGTAATATCAGTTGAGAGTATATACATATGTATTTATGCATGTATTTTATATTTTTCTAACATTCGGCCCTGTTCTGTAAGCCGTAACCGAGTTATTTTCAAAAATAATGTTAATCGCTCGATTAAAATTTTCGAACTAAAGCCTGTTACGGAGTTCAGACGGATTTTCAGGTTCTCATACAAACTTTATGTAAAAAAATACGGAAGTTAAGATTGGTAAATTTCATAGAGAAATTTCCATTTTCTAGTACAGACTTTCAAAGTAAAAGTAAACGGAACTT
Organism: Tachina grossa; assembly: GCA_949987645.1. Classification (NCBI taxonomy): domain Eukaryota; kingdom Metazoa; phylum Arthropoda; class Insecta; order Diptera; family Tachinidae; genus Tachina; species Tachina grossa. The sequence continues at coordinate 147,999,986 of OX465274.1, read as the reverse complement.
TTAAATTTATCTTACGGATGTTATAAATATAAGTGGAGACTTTTTTTCAGTGTTCAAACAATTGTTTGGCCACGGAATTTTCGACATTTCTAATTTTCATCAATTTGCGATTAATTTTTTGTTTTTTGTTTTGTTTTTAAATTGAAAAAATACATGAATTTGCAAACATAATTCTCCAAAAAAAAAACCTACACGAATATTTTTCCGTGTAGAAATAAATGTAAATTTACAAACGTGAAAATCCGTAAGAACTCCGTACCGGGCTTAAATCAGATGAAGAAAAATTGTATTGTATAAATAAAAAAATTACATATATACATACATGTGCGGCGCCCTTAATTATGAAAATGGTCTAGGTCATATGTCCTTTTGCCTCGAAATATTAAATAAACCTTTAAAAAACTTCAATAAATGTTTAATAAATATCAAATAAATTTATATTATTCAAGACTAGCACAACTGTAAACTAAAATGTTGGATAATATAAAAATATTTTTTCAATTTGTTCATCTACCAACGGTCTTATTCATAAAAATTCCTTGTTTCAGCTTTAATCTGTACATTACTTATGAAACAGATTTTGCTTTATTAAGCTCTAATAAACATTTGTATTCATAACTGATTAATATCAGTGAATTAACTATTAAACGATTTTGTTTCTTTTGTAATTTTATGTTGGCAACATCATGCTACTTTCGCTCTCATTTAATGTTTTGTGATGCATACAACGAAGAATCGATTATCTAGGTAGTCTGTTTGAGTCGAAAAAAAGTAAATCATTATGCATAATGTTATTAAAAAATAACTTAAAAAGTAGGCGTTTCACTTTTTATTAATAAATAAACCAAAAAAAAATTTATATGTTACAAAAAATTGTATTTAAACACATTTATATTCGGCTGAGTACAGAGGTAGGCAAATACCCATTTTATTGCGGTCGATTATGCATCACTATTTTGTTTTAGTTTTAAAATCTTATTGTACATACGCTTAAAGTAGCATGGAGGCTACATTAAAAAGCTCTGAGTTATGAAACGTTTATTAAACGTCTAACAGGCTATTAAGCATTTATGAATAGTCTTTTTTCGATTTTTGCTTATTAAGCTGTTATGAAGCGTTTATGAATAAGACGGTAAATATCTCGAACAAAGAAATATATGAATTAGGGCCTAATTTTGTAAAACGCAACGACAAGTGTTGACAAATTTTATATGGAAAAAATTTAAATTACAAAAACAAAATACATATAAAATTTGTCAACGCTAAGCGTTGCCTTTTACAAAATTATGCCCTTAGACCACTTTCATAATTAAGGGCACATACATGTCAGTACGTATGTAAGTGATTTTTTATTTTTTTTAGATTGTGTAATAGATTAAGGAGATCTTTTGAAATAAACCAGCCAAAAATTTCAAAATAAGTAATCGGGTTTGGAATTAAGAATTTTTCTTGGAAGCACTTCCCTACTGGATTACCAACTTAATGATTTTAACTAGGGATGTAACGAATACCAGTTTAGCGAAAGCGAATGCGAAAACGAATAATGCATGTGCATTTTTGCGAAAGCGAATGCGAAAGCGAAAGCGAATGCAAATGCTTAAAATACGATAAAAAAAATCACACGAAACTAAATTTTTTTAAGAACATGAAGTTGTATGATATAAATAATTGTACCACATATAACATTTTTAACCCCCGACTAAAAAAGGGGTGTTATAAGTTTGTAGTGTGTGTCTGTGTATCTGTGTGTCTGTCCGTGTCCACGTACAGACCAAACGGCTGAACCGATTTTGATTTAGTTTTTTCTGTTTGAAAGGCGACTTGATCGAGAAGGTTCTTAGCCATGTTTTAAGAAAATCGGTCCAGGCGCTTAGAAGATATCGCATATTCTCTAGAATTCGGGGGTTTTTAAAATTTTTAATTTTTGTTATATTTAAATTGAGTCTTGAATTAAAAAAAAAATTACAAAATCATAGGCAACCAACCCATTCGTACTTTGGCCCTAAAGCCTGGTACTGTATTCAACATTTCATGTGAAATGCTGTCAAAATACATATTAAGAAAAATTGTAATGAATTGTTCATGAAATAAAACTTGAGAAAAATATATATATAAAATATATCTTCAACATTTTAAGTTTTCATGTGAAATAATACTCGTATGAGTGGCACTTGCTTCGCATGGAATTTACAACAAATAACGGCTGGTTAATATTTTAGCATTTAAAATTTTCTGTACGAAGTAATGAATGGTACTCAACATTTTTCAAAAGTTTGAACAGACTAGTCTTAAATAGAAAAATATTTTCGCGCAAATCAAACACTGCCTTTTCTTTTTCGAAAACTGATAAATATTTCCAAACACAGTTGGATTTTGGATTCATTCTGATAATTATTATTTATAGAAAAGTTTTAAGATAAAATTTTAAAGCTTTGTTTAGAATCGTAAGCTATTTTCGTAAAAGAAGTACAAATTTTTGTTGTTCTTAGTATTCGCTTGAAATATTCGCATATTTTAGCGAATGCAAAAGCGAATGCAAATAGCAAAAGTAAGCGAATAATTTGCGAATGCGAACATTCGTTACATCCCTAATTTTAACAAGGCGTGAGACTAAGATAATCGATTCTTGAGAAGTACTTACTCTTTTTATTTGGCAACATGCTCACGTAATCTATTAAATCTAAAACAGAATCATTCTCCTCATTTATTAACTTTTAAATTTGGCAATCAGAAAAGTATGTCATTATATGGCAAGTTTTTCTGATGGTAATGTGTAATTTTTTGCTGTTAATCTTTTAGAAATAGTATTTGGTTCAACTGTTTTGGTTTTAAACGATTTTTTGTCCTTATAGTGTCTTCACACTGAAAGTTAAAACCTGGTTTTAACGTTAAAAACAATAAACAGCTGATTTTGTATTCACACTGCAAGTTTGTTAAATTCAGGTTTTAACTCACAGACTGTCTAATAACTTTGCTCAAAAATAACACAAATCTCCTGCAGAAATGCGTGTATTTATTGTTGTATTTGTTTCTGCTTTTTATAATACATATTTTACAAAATGTTCAACAACTGTTTTTGTTTGTATCAAAAACTCAGATATTTCACAATGCGCTCTAAAATGGAAATTATTTTATATTTTGTAAATAAACATTTTTCAAATTGTGGAACTTCTTACACAAAGTGAAGAAGTGCTTGCAAATAAATTAATTATATATAACCCTTTTTTATAAGCAGATAGATGTCAGTCATATCATCTATTTTCACTTTCCAGAGATCAATGAAAATATTTTCGTTGTTTTCTTTCAAAAAAAAAATATTTTTTCCAAAGTTTTTTGACTATTATTGTGGGAAATGTATCAACTGATTGATATCTATTCTTATTCACCTGGTATAAACATTATAAGCTGCTTCCGGTCATTTTAACTTGGCAGCACTGAATTTATCACAGCGAAAACAACATCTAGGCGCACGGTAGTCAGAGGGGCGGAGCTGCACCCACAAAAATTAATAATTAAAAGTTGCTTTTATGAGCTGAAATTTGATACACAAGTAGGTCTAGGTGAGAAACGAACTAGAGAAATCTGAAAAACAAAAAAAATTTACCAGAATGGGCGGGGCCACGCTACTATTGTTTGAACCTTATTTATAAAACTTATTAAGACTTTTTAAGAAAATTTTTTTATGAAAATTTGTCTTAAAACCCCTTTATAAAGCTTTAATATGTTAAATAAATAAGGCTGTTAATATACAGCTTTTAACTTAAGCCATTTTAGTGAATCTTTCCATATACGTTACACGTATACAATACTGTAAACTATAACATAAAAAAGTGGGCGTGATCACTCCCATAAAATTTTAGCCTTGTATTTAATCTACTTCGGTCTAGCATATTTTAGAAGAAAATAAGCATGAATTATAAGCGCTGCTCACAACAATATTGTGAGTTTAAAATAGTGGGAGGGGTAGTGCTAATAAAATTATAAGGTACAGTTCACGCTAGAGAGCTGAAATTTTATACGCAAGCAAGTGTAGATGAGTAAGCCAATGGGAAAATCTTAAAACCGAGAAGTTGTATCCGCTAAAACTTCAATTCGCAGTAGATTGCTGAAATTTGGTACACAAATTAATCTAGATCAGAGATCACTTAGAAAAATCTAAGAAATCAGAAGTTTCAATCAGGGGTTGGGAACAAGCACTGTTAACTCAAAATTAAGTTCAATTTTATTGAAACTTTTCATCCAAATTGCACTTATCTAAAGTAAAAATTTCCTGTTTGAAAAATTGGACATGACTTCACACATAAATCGTAGCTTTTTCTTTCATATACTTCGACTTAGCAGTTTTTAGTCTATTACTCATGTATTTCTCAATAGCTTTTTCATACAAAACTTTACATGAATCATAAGCACTAACAGATATAAAAGTCGGCGGGGCCAGGCCCATAAAATTTTTAAGTAATATTATACTGTAGAAAGCTGACATTTTGTAGACATAGTAATATAATTTTTAGATAATCTGCTAACTTGGCAATATTTTTACCCTTCTAAAAAAAGAGAGAATAATGTTCATTTCTTTATATCGATAAAAAATGTTGTCAAATTAGCAGATTATCAAGAAATTATATGACACCCTTACGATTGCAAATGTATATAATGCATAGCATATGTCAGTGAAAGGTGTTGTGCCAAACAAGAACTTGGTCAAAATTTATATCTCACTGCTTTTGATGGCCAAAATTTTTGATAGGAACTTGGCCTTTTTTCACATTGATGTTTTTGCGAGGATTGAATTTAATAAAACCAACTTAAAACCAATTCAAAAATTGTTTTAAGTTGATTTTAACAAAATCAATTTGTATGGTAAAACCAGTTTTTAACATTCACAGAAAAAACTAAATTTCATTTTCCGTAACCAAATTCGTTGAATCAGTAAATATTTTATTTGAATGCGGTCCTAGAAATAATTTTGTAAATTCTGATAAAAATTTTGTAAAAATTTAAATTAATCAGAGTTCGGCTGAGAGAAAATGTTATTTCAGTGTGTTAGTGTTTATCTTGCTTGTTGATAGGAACAACGTACTGTTGTGCAGTTGTTGTTGTTTATTTTGATTGATCGTGTTGTATACATGTAAATGCCGAAAAGTAGCCGACAAACGTCGTGGCATGTTTCATCTCTACACAGTTTTTTGGTACAAATTAATTTATTGAAACTAAGTTTGATTTCAAACAAATATTTGTTTAAAAATTTTTTGGGAAAAAGAACACTAAACATACTTCTTTCTTTGTTTGCATGAAAACCAATCTCATAACACATACCTTTTGTATATGAGAAGAAACGACTATCTGTTTCATACAAAAATATATTAAAAACAAAAAAAAAATGTTGTTTAAACGGTTAATCGGTTAATCAACTAAAATGCACCGGGATACCCGTTAATCGAAAATAGCAAAACTTAAATTAATTGAACAACCAATCGGATAGCAATTAATCGGTTAACCGATTGAATACCCTAAAATGCAGGACACCACTAGCCTTTTACATGCTTTCGAAAATTTTTCGCTATTAAAAATGATTCGGTTTACAGAACAGACCGGATTGTCACATTAATTTTGAATGCAAATCAAAGTTGAGCTTAGTTGATTCAGTGGATTATTTACGCACTTACAGTAGAAAGGCAAATAAAATATTTAAATATTTTAGGATTGCTCTGTCTCCTTTAATTCCCAATTGCATTCTTTCTTATTTAAGTTTAAACGTATGAAACACTGCTGGGACCAAAATTTTATCGGCAAAGAAAAATGCCATAATTAGAATTAACAACCTAAATTTTATGCACAAAAATATCCTTGTGATTTTTGTTTTTTTTTTTTATTTCTTGCCTTGAAGTATTTGTCTTAATTTGAGTATGGATTAATCCTACAATTTATGATGAAGGTCAATGATTTTTGCAATAAAATTCTTTTGAAATATAAATGTGTGAATTACAAAAAGTGTAAGGAATTCCATTAGAATTTTTTTCTGTAAAATTCCTTTGAATTGGGAAAATGTGAAGGAAAAAATGCCTCACATCTTTGGCTCAAAATAATTTTAACTGACAACAGACCTTAAATTTTATGATTGACTTGATGTAGCAAATATATATACGACCAAACATAATATTGTTAATACAGCTTCAAATAATTTGTTAAAAGATTTTCAATTGATTAGTATGCATGTACTGTAGAGTTGTGTTATAACTTTCATTCCTCAGGTCTTATTTGCAGGTCTCCTATAGCAAAATTCACATCATAGCGAATTTTCACTACTAACTAACTCTTTCTTTTTTGTGGAAATTTATACGCTTATAATGAACAAAAGCGTTGCAATTTATGGTTTCTTAAAACAGCTCCAAAATAAATAAAAGCCTTCAAAATGTTTAAATTGGATAATTTACAGTGTGTTTTATAATGTCATATTTTGTTTGAAAGCAAAGACAAATACATATACTTAGTCCAAGTCCAGACTTGCAATTTTTTTTGAAGCAACTTTTTATTTTTTAATGAGAAAGAAAATACAAAATGTATATATTTCTATTTCAACACTCTCCCACAGAGTCAAGAGTTGCTGCAACAAAACTTGCAAGTCTGGACCGGGACTCAGCAAAATTAAAACATTATATCAATATGACATAATAAAAAGCTTTAGGAATTTTAAATTTAATTAAAGGTTTAAACAAATTTTAATTCCTTGGGTATGTGCCAAACTGTAGCGAAGTACTATTGTTAGTAAATTTTTGGCACTTTGAAGTGAATAAAATTTTACTAACCCTAGGGGCTAGTAGAACTTTTGACACAACAGATTAATTTTTGACAAGCAGCAAATTAGTAGCATGGTAGCATAAAGTAAGGTGAAAACACCGCCGTTGTTTTTGAAAATTTGAGCCGTCGCACAGTGGGGTGAATGGTAGAGAAAGTTGCGATTAATTCATAGAAGTCGTAACTTTAAAGTGTTTTTATTTTTTATTGATGAATATTAATAAATACATAAACAAACAGCATTTAAAAAAATTTTTAACCTTTTATGAGCTTTTTTGTATTTTGGAGAAAATGGTCTTGACTATTTTTGGTCTAACTTTGGAATGAAAAAAGATAAATTAGTAAATTAAGTTGTAAAAAATTAATTAAATATTTCTTTTTTTAAATAAAAAAAATAAATATTTAATATGTATTTTTCACAAAAATCGCACAAATGCGCAAATAGGTATTCTGGGATTTATTAGCTAAAATCTTATATTTTAAGAGCTTAAAAGCATTTTTTCCTGCACTCATCCGCAAAGTTGTTGAAACTGAATGTATATATGTTTCAAAAATAACACATTTTTAGAGTAATTTAATTTTTTTTAATATTTCGAAAACATTCATCTAAACAAAAAATAATTTTTTAAATGCTCATATACCTGAAGTTAACGGTTCCATTATAAAACTTTTACTTATATAAGTCTTAACAAAATTTAAATTATTGAACTTTGAACACATACTGCAAATAAAGTAAACTACCAAGAACTTTTATTTTAGCAATTAGTGATATAGAATTTTATCTACTTTCATATGGCACCAAATAAGGTTGCGAAAGTTAAAGTTCATCTTTTCAATTAATCGCCACTTGTGAAGGCTTTCATCCCATAGTGTGTCGCCCATTACATCAATTTTTACGGCTCTTAGATGTAGTTAGATTATGAGAAATACAATATTTGTTGACTGCAACATTAAAAAAATATATATATAAAAGTATAAATATTATACAAATTTAATTTTCTATAAAAATGTCTTTTAAAAAATTGTTGGTAGCCGGCGCAATGTCTTCAAATTTTTTGCTTCGCAGCAATTTTTTCATCAGCTTCTTTTTATGCTAAAGCAAATTTGTCAAAATTTTACATTGTCAAAAAATATGTCATCTGGCATAGCAGAAAAATGAATTTTTTCGCCTCACACCCCTTTTGTGATAAAATGTATATAACTTTTTTCTTATGTTTTGTAACTTTTTTGAGTTGTAGAGAGAAAACATTTTTTGCACTTATAACGAACTTTGCCTACAACAAAATATCTAGGTTCCTCGGAATTTGTTATAGATAAAAATCGATTTTGTATAAATTTTTTTCTCAAAGGAATTTTTTTTTTTAAATACCACTCTTCACGATCGTCTAATAGTATGTTTTCACCGACTTTAAATCAAGTAGGTTTAAGTAAATCACTTCAAAGTGTTTCCACCGAGCTTGTGAGTGATTTGTTGTTCGAATTTTCGTATCCAATTTATGCAGCAGCAGCTGTAATGTGAATTTTATCGACATGATGTTGACATATAAACTTTATTAAATAAATATTCCTTACGGCCCTTTTCACAATGTACAATTAAAAGCTAACAGGGACTTTAACGGCAACTTTTGTATGAAGAACTGTCAGTTAAAGTTCATGTTAACTCTTAATCATATATTGTGAAAAGGGACGTTAATGTAATTTTTTCGAATTTGTCAATCACTATTGATGGATGACCTTGGGATGGAGTTTGTAATTTTAAAAGCATCGCAGGGTTGCATATAAAAATTGAGTTCGAAAAATAGTATTTTCGACATTATTCAAAATACATCAATTACTTTGAAGTGATTTATCCATACACACAAAAAAATTCATAGGTTATATTTCCTAAAATTGTGGTATAATTTTAACTAAGTGAAAGTGTAGAATGGCATTTACAAAGTTTTTTAGATAATTTAACAAAAATTTTTGTTGATTTCTATGTTCGAAAAATCAACTAAAATTTTAGTTAAAAGTCCTTGACGACTAGGTAAATTACCTAAGTAGCAAAGTAAATTTATACATATATACTGCGGCAAATTATCATGGATTTGAGTTAAAATAACTATTTATAATTCGATAATTTTTTTAATAATATTCAAAGAATTTTTGCCTTTGAGAATAATATATTATTATTTATTAATTTATATTTATATGCATGTACATATACATATATATAATTAATGTTTATGTCTGTTATTGACCTAACCGCCTATTAGACGGTCATATTTGGTATGTGAACATGATGTGATGATATATACTCGTTTAAAAGATCTGATAGTCTTACACAGAGAGAAGCAAAAGGCCGCCCGTGGGCACTTAGTTATTCTCTTATTTACACGTGCGTTCGTACAAGCATTCATTTTACTCTCTTTTATATTAAGCTAAGTCTAGACGATATGTTGAATCAGCATATTTATGGTGAAAAATTTGTTATCAGTGCCAACATATCGGGTAGACACTAAATTTTTTCAACATATGTATTCTTAACTACGTATGAAGGGCATTTGTTAAAGTTGTCAACAAACGTATGTTCAAGATTTTTTCATATCGTGTAGACACCATATTTCTACTTTGTAACAAATTTGATATGTATGCTGTCAGATATGTTGTTTGTTGAAAATCCTATTTAAGGTTTTCAGCATACGGCAAATTCGATAGCAAATAGAATTGTTATTTTAACTCTGCTCATTAAAATATAGTAAAAATAAACGTTTATTTATTGGAAGATATTTGTAAGTATATATTTTTAGTATTACTATTCCTTACAATAAAAAATTGTTGTTTTATTTTCAAACATAAACATATCGGTGGCTTAGTCGAGATTATTTTAAGTCCATTTTTATGTAAATTGAGTTTTTAATGTAGAATGCTACTGTAACTTAAAACGCATCATTTCCAAAACCTCAAATGTCGTTACGGTATTTTTTCTTGCTGTTATACAGTGGAAAGCAAATATGCTAAGACCAAAAAAAAATTTAAAAAAACACCTATTAGTCTAGCGGAAAAGAATATGCATCTAATGTACTTGCATTTACTTAGCAAATAAATTTTTTGTGTTAATTTAGTTTTCCTCACACATATTCAGTTTAAATAAATTTAGACAGACTCTCCTGAAAAATTAAAAAGAGACTTATCATATTTGCCGATTAAGCAAACGATATGTATAAAGAAATGGAAACAGTGATTACAGGTTTGTTGGAAAATGCTGATTGTTTAGAATCATTTTGTGGCTTTGATACAGATTATTCTGCACGCGCAACACCTGAAAAAGTGCAGGCAGTCAAAAAAGTGAAAAAACCCTACAAACAAATTAGGCCAAAAGTCCATACTGAATGGTCTAACGATCACATTTATATCCATACGTATGAAATTTTGTATAATATTTGCTCTTTTTTCAATTATCCTTCAATCCTCTCTTCTTTCTAACCATTTCTTTTGCCAAACTCAACGTCGTTTTTCTTTTAATTTAATTTAATAAAGAAGCCATCAAAAACAAATGCAGTTAGGATAACGGCAAGGGAAATATCATTTGATGATATTATGTTTTTTTATATATTAATTATACACCAAAAATATAAACTTTTCCACTAAAAGCGATAATTTATACAAATTACTAATAAAGAAATATAATTGTCAAATTTATTTTACATTTAAGCAAATGCTCACATGACTTAACATATATATCAGCATACGAAATTCAACATATCGTATAGACACAAAAATTGTATGCTAACTCATATGTTGTATTATTATTTGCTGACATATGTTGACTTTAAAAAATTTGGTACTTTCAGCATACTGTGTAGACGCCTAACATATGTATATGCTGACAACAGGATTTGTTGTTATTTTTAAACATATGAATGTGAACATATATTTGCTGATTCAACATATCGTCTAGACTTAGCTTTATACATATGCATATGTATGTATGTGTTTGCTTGACTTTGGTCTAACAACACAACAGTCTCTCTGATAACACCATGTTCACATACCAAAATAATACCGTCGCATAACCACTAGATCTTGGTCCAACAACATTTAAACATTTATATAGGTTTGATCATAGGTTTGTGCCTAAAATGAACGACTGAACGATTTGGCCCCAGCTCTAATAGCCGCTTCTATTTGATTACACAGTGAGCACCCCTACATAACAAAAATGCATAATTTTCTTCTTCTTTTGCATTTGTATACATACAAACACAAACACAGCAAAGATAAAAATAAGACAACGTTTGCCGGGCTTAGCTGGTTTATCTATAATAATTAAAAAATAATAAATTTACACAAATATAAAACTTTGAATTTCATGTTACATACCTTTTTGCTCAAAAATTTTCTTTTGACAAGAAAATAGAAAACAATTCAATAAAAATAAATTCGAAGAAGATACCTTATTGTAATAGGTGTATTAACTTGGATTTTAGGTAAAGTATAATGTACAAATTACCTAACTGCATAGTTAATGAAACCCAAGATTTTTACTTTCATATAAAAAGAGTTACCTATTCAAGCTTAGTTAATATTACTTCTTATATTTTTTTGTGTGTATGCAAAATGTATGGTAAATCATGTATAAATTAACATGATTTGCACAAATCATCATGATTTGTCTGAACAAATGGCGTCAAATATTCCGCCCATCCAAAGAGATGGGACTGCATGACGTCATATCTTACATCAATGTTTGGCCGTTTTTAAACTTCGTAAAATTATCTTTTGTAATAAATACATTTTATAAAAAATACAATTGTTAGAACTAGGTTTTGAAAAAGAAACTTTAGTAAGAATTAACTTCTATAAAAATAAATTTTTTTAAACAGTAAATTTTGCGAAAAATTAACAATAAATTATTTTTTTTAAAATGGTATTTTGCAAAAAGTACTTTCTGTTAAAGTTTATTTTGTGAGAAATGCATTTTGTAAAAAGCAAATTTTTTAAAAGTAAATATTGTAAAAATGGTGCTTTGTAAAAAGTACCTTCTGTTAAAGTTTATTTTGTGAGAAATGCATTTTGTAAAAAGCAAATTTTTTAAAAGTAAATATTGTAAAAATGGTGCTTTGTAAAAAGTACCTTCTGTTGAAGTTTATTTTGTGAGAAATGCCTTTTGCAAAAAGTAAATATTTTCAAAAGTAAATTTTGTAAAAATGGTGTTTTGTAAAAAGTACCTTCTGTAAAAGAACATTTTTTGAGAAATGTCTTTTGTAAAAAGTACCTTGTAGAACGTATCCTTTTTAAAGAATACGTTTTATAAAAAGTACCTTTTGTTAAAAGTACCTTTTGTAAAAAGTAGCTTTAGTAAAAAGTAAGTTTAGTAAAAAGTACCTTTTGTAAAAAGTACACTTTGTAAAAAGTAAATTTTATTAAAATTACCTTTTGTAAAAAGTACGTTTTTTAAAGCACCGTTTATAAAATGTACCTTTTGTAAAAAGTACCTTTTGTGAAAACTACCTTTTGTAAAAAGTACCTTTTGTAAAGATTGCCTTTTTATAAAAAAAGGCCGTTTGTAAGACAGTTCTTTTCAAAAAAAAAAATAAGATCCGGAAAAATAACTTTGGTACATTTTGTAAAAAGCAGCTCTTTTAAAGAGATCCTGTTGTAAAAAGTACGCTTTTTTAAAAGTACGTTGTGTAAAATTTATGTGCTAAAAAGTGTCTTTTGCAAAAAAGTATCTGTTGTAAAAGAACATTTATTGAGGAATGAATTTTGTAAAAGTACTTTTTGTAAAAATCATCCTTTACAAAAAGCAGCATTTATAGTAAGTGTTTGGTGTAAAGACTACCTTATGTTAAAAGTACCTTTTGGTAAAAGTACCTTATGTAGAAAGTACTTTTTGAAAAAAACTATGTGTTATATAAAAATTATTTTTAAAATTTTTCTCTGTTTTTATACATTGTTATTATTAAGTTGAACTAAAATGAATTTTAATCGGCAGTAGTTCTTAATCGGGCTTAAGTTCAGGGATGTAATCGTCGCATTCGATAACGAGCTGATTCGAACACATTTTTTCAGTTCAAGATTATGGCATTCGCTATACAAAAATGTCATAACATGGATCGATATCGAATGCCATAATCTCAAACTGAAAAAATGTGATCGAATCCAGCTTGTTATCGAAAGCGAATGATTAGACCCCAAGTATTTTCAGTGCTTATGAAGTGCGTGGTGATACAAAAAAAAAAGCAGCATTTCTCCCAACTAAAGTCTACTACTTTAACTTTCCTTCTCTTTAAAAAATCACATTATTTTATAAAAAATATACCAAATTTAAAAGACTGTATCACGGTGAATCACCCAAACAGTTACTTCATAAATTTACTTTTTGGAAGTATTGTGTTGATATGTATGGAACAAATTTAATATGTATAAACGACTGAATATTTACATAGTTATTACTTTAACTCCCTCTGATCTAACAATTCAAGAAATGTATATTATTCTGTAGTGATAAATTTTAAAGTACGTGTGTAATAACGTTCTTGAAAATTAAATCTAATCAAAGGGAAAATCATTTGACTTTACAGCCACATTTATTAAAAACTATTATTATGATGTCAAAGTTCTTGACAAGTTGATAGTTTGAAATTAAACATATCAATTTAAGTAGTTTAAGCAATGTAAAAAGTCATTGAGTCAGTAAAGTCAAGCAGACAACTACAGCATCTGGCAAACACATAAACTAAAGCAGCATCTCACAGGATTATGGCTAAAAATGCTATACTAAAGTAATCAACTCCAATTTTATAAAAAGAAAAGAAAAAAAATATATTTCATTTGCGTCGCATAGTGGCACATAACCCCGCCACCCGCCCACCCACTGGTTAAACTAAAATACTGGAAAAATAATCACATTAAACATATAAATAAAATTGTGTCCTGTCGCATAACAACATTAGAAAAAATGTAACAAGGACAAACAATTTAAAATTAAATAACAAAGTTAAGTTTTTGTTTTTGCTGTTGCGGTATTTTTAACATTCACACCGAAGCAGAAAAAGCAATAAAAGCTATAAAAAAAGACATATACTGCTTTCCAAGCCATAAACAATATTTAAGTTAGAAAGTAAGTAAATGAAAAAAATGTGCACACAAACTCTGCATGTGCTATAATATTTAAAACCATAATAACAGTAAGGAGTCAATTGAAGCAGACCTGTCCGAGTGTCCTTCAGTAAAAAAAAAATAGCAAAGTGTGCTTAAAAGCAAACAGGATGAAAATAGCAAAACAAAATTTAAAAATATTTTCATTTTAACTTTATTGAAATATTTTGAAATTTTGAAATTTCAAACGATATCGCATGTCGTTATTTGCTTCCAGGTTTTTACCATCTCTAAATTTACAACAGTCTTGCCATTGTCGTTTGTTCTTTGCTAATTATGTAGATCTTAACTCATATTTTTTATATTTGTTAAATTTGATATGGATCTTTAATTTAAATTTAAACAAAGGTTTGTGCAAGTTTGAAAATCGGCATGAAATTGTCACATCTGACAACCCTGGTTGTAGACAGTGTTGGCCAGTACATTGATTAATATTTTCATTAGTTTAAATTTAAAGTTTTACTGTACTTAGAAATAGGCCTGCAATGACTGTAAAACATTGGAAATTCCAAACTAAATCACATTTCGGTAATCGTCAATATTTTGCAGCTCTTATCAAAAATCTATAAGGTGATATTTATTTCAGACATTGTTAACAAATCATTCTCTAATGTAAAGCTTTGAAAGATTTTTGTTTGATGTTTTTTCAATACTAGTTTTGGATATTGAAATTTGTCTGAAAAGATTGTAAGGTGTAACGTTTCTAAACCAACCGAAGACAGACAACCAGCAATGTTATTAGACCACTACGAGCGAGTACTACCTTGCTAGTAGACCGGGGTTTGGTTTGTGGCAAAAATGAACTAGTGAACGAGTTCGACACAAGTCTACTTGCTAGAGAGTACATAAAAAGGATAACACACTTTGCATTTGCACTTTGTCATACCATGACAATGAATAAATAAATAAAAAAAAACATGTAGGGTATTCAAGGAAACATGTTTGCTTGATATGATTTATGTAGAATTTATTTACTTTTTCATAGATTAATTTTTTCACTCATAAATATTAAGATACTTTTTCTAAAAGGCACTTTTTCCAAAATGTACCTTTTTTAGAAATCACATTTTCAATAAACTACCGTTCCAAAAAAAAGGTATCTCATCCGAAATGTATTTTTTTCGAAAAGTATTTTTTTAAGAGTTCTTTTTTTAAAAAAGTACTTTTTCCAAAAAGTACCTTTGAAGAAAGTACCTTATTCAAAAAGCACCCTTCCAATAAAGTGCTGTTTCAAAAACAATATTCCAAGAAACTTATATTTCGAAAAACAATATTACAAAAAAAAAATTAAATAGTACTTCTTTCGAAAAGTACATTTTCCGAAAAGTATTCTATTGGAAAAATACCTTTTTAATGCCAATGTTTAAAAATACACCACATCAGTTAATAATATTTAACTCAAATTTAAAATGTTTCAATTATATAAATTCTCCCGAATTTTAAATTTTTAGCACCGTTCCCTTATTCAACCCTTCTGGTACCTTTTTGGCGACCTTCGAAAAAATATAAATTTTATTCAGCCTTATCGTGGTTGGCGTATTTCGACTCTTATTATTGCGACATTTTTGTAATAGACTAAAGAACGCAGCAATATTTGTTCTGTAATCTTGGAAGAAACTGTCGTAGTCGAAATACGCCAACCACGATAAATCCCATTATCTTAACTTATTCGAGATCCTTTCCAGAAGAAAAGAACGTGCTGAAAAGTTTTCAGTTTTTACTCCCTTTTACGCGTTAGTAGTGCACATACTTAAAAAGTATCAAACACATATCTTCTTATTTCTTAGAAGCTTTCATATGCTTTTGGGGATAGAAGTCTATCTATCGTAGTTTCCGAGATATAAAAATGTCGATTTTAACCTTTTTTGCTCCTTTGAAGGCCCTTCGTGTTGAAATTTTCAAATATCCCTCCTTAGTGGATCTTTACTTTGGAAAATGCACAAAACATTTCAGCTCTCTAGCTATGATGATGAATCAGTCAGTCAATAACTTTATGAGTGCCACATTTTTCGCTTATTAGAATTAGGCCCAATAATTGACTTCTTAATTAAATGTCAATTAGTTAATTGCTACTTAAATTTAAGCTGCATTTAAATGTAGTTTTATTTATTCAGTGCTTAATTATTAAATACGTTGGAAGCACTAAAAATTTTTCAAATATTATGGAAATTTTTCCAAACAACAGCTGTTTAATATTAATAAAAAAGTTAGAAAATTAGTAGAAAATTAAAATTGCATAAGAACACATTTTATGTAACAAAAAAGCATCAATAGGCATTTTTCTATTTATTTTCCATGATGTGAAACTATATATTATGTATTTTATATATTTATAAAAATTAAACGAAATTCTTTTTAATACGACCACATGATGTTTATAGACATGTTTTCACAATAATATATGGTATTCTTTTAAAACTCATTTAAATGTCTCTCGACTTTGTATTGAAAAAATAATTTGGTACTTACATAAATGGCGTTTAAA